>WBNH01010359.1:125503-398573 GCA_013401255.1 Urocolius indicus
CAAAGAGGGGTCTCTTGTCACTAACACATTGCCTTTCTCTCTTGTGGGCTGATAGCTCTGTGGCCAGCAAAATTGAAGTTAACCAAATAAGGCACATTAAGTCTGTTTTCTTATATGGCTTGGAACACTTTACTGAAATTTTTTTTCAGTTACTTTGCTTTTCCAGTGGTGACCTGGTTAGTTCAAAGTCAACTTTTGTTGAAGTAATTATTGAAGGCAATTTCTAAAGTGAGTTTCTTTAGTTCTTCAGGCTTTTTTAAATTATTCTTTTGTTTTCAAGTTTGTCCTAAAGTATGTATCTCATGAGTAAGAACTATGGTTCTCATTCTTATTCAAGGCCAAAGCACATATGTTTTTTACACAAGTGCATATTAGTTGTTCTTCCTCCTAGCTTCTCATTGCAGGGGTGGTAGGTCACCTGCAGGTTTCGGTTACTACTCATACATTTCCATTTGAATAGCCTAGGCAAAAGAGATGATTTTCACCTCTGACTTCTATTCTCTAACAATAGGAGATTGCATTGCTACTGCTTGTTGTCTTCTACTAGCCTCTAAAATATATACACTCAAAAGAATATGAATCAAAAAAAAAAGGGAGAAATAATTTAATTCACTTAGGAGGATTAGTCAGCTGAATTATGTTTATAATACTGATGTAGTGTTTTAATATTAATAACATGGTCGTTCAGACAGATGAAATGTAGTGTATGTGAATCCTAACCAAGGATGAGTCTTGGTTTATAGCATTCAAATGCATTTGCTCAAACATTAGAACTTATCTTTTTCATGCAGGTATCTTGTTTAAGTTTTTGGTCAGTTGCTTTTTTTTTTTTTCTTTTTTTGAGGATTTTATGCTTTGTACTGTGGTTTCCTGACATGAATTGGACTAATAGAAGCTGAAATATGTAAACCTTAATGGAAATTTAGAGCAGAAATTAGGTCAACTTGCCTGAGGGGGCACTTAGAGAAGAAAATATGCTGGAATTCTGCTCGGTTTTGCATAAAAGGTTCCTCCACTGAGAGCATACTGACCAATGGATAGTGACATTTAGAGATGATTCTTGGAAACTGTATACATTTATTGATTGGGGTCAAGATAAAGTTCCTCTTGTTTATTGTTGTTTTAAACTGTCTGAATTTCTTTTTGTCTATCAGAACTGCAGAGATAACACGGTTGGTGATTACTGCAGTGCTTGCGCCGCAGGCTACTACGGGAAAGTAATTGGATCTGTCAATGACTGCTCTCTTTGTGCCTGTCCCAGAGCCAACCCTGTTAGGTAACCAGAACTTATTAAATCCACTGTGCATTTTAGCATTCTGGATTTCTTGTGCTGCCTCCTATTCCCCCCACACTATGACATGAGGAGTTTACTTATCATTACATGTTCTTAATTTTTAAACACTTGAAAGCTACCTATTTTAGTAAATGAAGCTTATGTTCTGAGTTTTTTGCAACTAGTGGTAACTCTGTGAGATCTTAAAATAAAAAGATTAACTGATAGATATGTAATTCTTTAAGAATATATCAGCCACATGGAATGTTTTCTAGATAATGGAGTAAGTTGCTCATTGCTATGACATCTTTTAGTTTTAGATGTGTGTCTCCTTCATTTGAAAAACAATTCTTTTGTATTTACAAAGATTTAGGCCATCTCCAGTCAATGCAGGAGCTTTTCAAGAGAGCAAGTAGAAGAGGAAGAACAAGTACCCTTTTTTGTTTGAAATGTATAAAATACTAAAATAATAAATATAAATGTATAAACAGTTAACTTCTTATTTTCAAAATCAAAATGCTATGCAAGTTTTTTTCTCCAGAAGCTTAAAAAGCATATTTGTTGTTTTCTTTTGGATAACTGAATCAGAACAAGAGTCTAGCAACTCTGACATTCTCATGCAAGTGTCAGATGTATATTATAGCCATATCATGCAGCATCCATTTTTCATTGTCACATTTTTTAAAAGGAAGGCAACAAGGTGCTATAGCATGTTACCCAGTAATGAAATCGCATTGGGAAAGCAAACTTTTTAAGAAGCAAATAGCAAGTATTTGTTTATTCTTCTCCAGTTTTAGTCCCACTTGTGTCCTGAAGGGTGTTCAGGATTACCACTGTGATGCTTGTCTCCCAGGATATGAAGGACAGTACTGTGAAAGGTAAGTTACACGTGATATCCCCATTTATCTTCAGCTCCCAAGGAGTTTGATTAATGAGCCATATTTGTACTTGGAATAGGTTATTCAGTGTTCATAAATATATTAATGAGTGCTTGAGGATTTAGAGTGGTTTATTAGTTACTGTTAATCAAAAATGTATCAGTGGTTCTCAATTACAACATATAATCTCATGATGAATATCCTCTGATGTTCAGTGTTCCATTCCTTCCTGTGTAGGTGCTCCCTTGGCTATTATGGTGACCCTCAGCTTCCTGGTGGCAGCTGCCATCCATGTCAATGCAATCCAAGCGGCTCTGTTCATATGAATTGTGATCGTGCAACAGGCCAGTGTCTCTGTAAGCAAGGGGTGACCGGACAGCTCTGTGAGGAGTGTGAACCAAGACATCTTCTTGTGGAAGACGAGTGTGTTTGTAGGTGGTTTTTAAATTGTTTTCCCAATGAGATTTGGTCTGTTCCAGTGATGTTTATGTGCACATGTTTATTCCTTGAACATTTTCATTACATCAGGCAGTGTTCTTTCTAATGAAAGGGAAAAAGTCCTAATACATTCATATAGCAGTGAAACGGAGGGGCTTAGACTAGTCTCCAGAGTTCCCTTCCAACCTCAGCCATTCTGTGAACATAAATGACAGTAGAGACATAGCATCAGATATGCAAGTAATCTTTATAATAGCTTAACTAATGTTACAGACAAGTTTAAGGAAATATAATTTCAATACTTTTTTGCTGTTTGTAGCATACCTTTATTTATTTGAAATCTTTAAATTCCTGTGACAATCACTCTTTGGATATGAGGTTGTTGTAATATAATACGTTTGGATTTATGCTACATATGTATGCGTTGTCTATCAATCATTAGTCACATTCCACCAATAATGTCACAATTATGTAATTTCCTATATGGGTAACAGACACAATAAGTGCAGTAATCTGCTTTTACAATTATTTGGGATTTATGACTCAGATTTTGCTTTGTGTAAGGAAAAAAAAGCCCCAAAAACCAGAGAATAAGTTGAATTACACCACTACAGGCTTGAATTTCCTGTCTTCTTAACTTGTTTGAGTGAGTGTCAGTGCATTTATAGCTGTATAGCTAAATAGACTCTTAGGTTTAAAATATAACAAGCATTTCAACAGCCAGCAGGATCAATGAGGTTTAAATGTGTGCTAACCTAAGTTAGAGTATTTTTTGAATATGTTCCCTCTCGGGGCAGGAAGGAGAGGGCAATACTAGAAATCTGTATACTAAAAGTTATTATGCTTAATCACTCAGCTCAAAAGATGAAGGTACATACTGTGTACAACAAAATAAATTTCATTATTTGGTGGCTTATCTGTAATGCTAACATTGCTTCTTCCTCTTCAAATGGTTTATTTAGCTTGCGATGACAACTGCACAGGAGTTCTGTTAAACAGTTTGGATGATCTCAACAAGGCCATACTTTCAGTGAACCTCACTGGTATTGCCCGTGTGCCTTATGGTATATTGTCAGAGTTGGAGAATGCAACAAAACATCTGAAGGTAATATGAGCTCACAAATAGTAGAAATACTTTGTCACCTCTAAAGCAAAACTTGCAGCCGCTCATGTGTACCAGCTATTTATCAGAAGCCCTCCTGAGGTTTATGCCTTCAATGTATGTATGTGTAACTAGTACCAGACTAAGACTATGATTGGTATAGAAAGATACTGTAAGTTATTTAGCTGCCTGTATTACTTTCATTTGTGATACTAGCATTTAAATAAATGGATGAATATTTTTCAATCAGCACTGTGATTATTGAATGTCCCATATGTACGTGCACCCAAAGACTAGCCCAAACCTACTGAAAACAAGAGGAATAATTTTCAGCAGCGAAACACCAGATCTTCCCTCTTATTGATCCCTTTCCTAAATTGCTGTTCCCTTTGAGTCGTCCCCTAGAGTGGTGGGCTGAACCTTCGTTTGCCAGGGTGCCTGGGATGCAGTGTTTTACTTTCCTAGTCCAAGTGCCCTATTCTGTCGTCCATGTCAGGACACAAGAACCAGGTAGAGTGTTTCAGTGTTGGACACCTTGAGGCTGCTTGTCAGAAACTTTCCATCCAACTCCTCTCCCCATTAAACAAAGCATGAAATGCCATAGTTACAGTTCCAGAAGGTCATTTGTTATTGCCGAGGATTAAGTTCAATGTGGTCTCTGCGCAAAGCCATAGATAAACAGAATCTTCCATATTTCATGACCACTAAAATACATATTTTATATCCTCAGTAAGAGGAGTCTGCTGAGCAAGAACTCAAGCAAGACAAAGTCTTAAGACAAAAACAAAGCAGTTTTTTTTTGTATTCCACCATATCACAACAAAATCAAAATAATGTGAGCCTTATTGTGCTGTTGAATTCTGTAAATTAAGAGTTTGAATTAAAATTGTTTCTGTTTAAAATATAAGGCAGATTGAATTCCAATTAGTATACTTTAAGATGTTAATAATTACAACATCTGAAGGCAAACTTGATTAGATTACATGTTTATGCTTCAACAGAGATACTCTTGTCCTTCAATTTTAGTTGCTAACCTTTTAGTTACAGTTTTAGCTGCTCTTCCTTGTATAACAGCATCATCTTCTAGGACTGTAAACATTATTCAAGGTGTAGTTTTATTTAACACTTTAAAGCAAAGTAAAATCTTCCATAAAAATAAAAGCTGTTTAAGTTTCCTCTTTATCACATACCTTTGTTTATCTTAAAATCAAATCAAAGCCAGCTGTCACTCTCTTGGGAATGGGATGCTAAAAGTAACATAAAACTTCTTGTGATTATGATGTAATTTCTGTTTATGTAAGTCTACAATGTTCTTTAAACAACTTAATATTGAGGGTATCTTGATAGTCTCATAATCTTTCTCTGGAAGCAGATACTCTTCTCGCTAATTAGAAATTACTTTCCCTGTTGTCTTGTACCAAAGTAGCTGTATCTGGAAGCCCCAAAATTCCTGTTTGTTTATGTGAAGGAAACATCTTCCCTGAAGGGCCATACCCTGCACTGTATTGTGCGTTTGCCTCATGCTGGTCACTCAGGAACTACTGTATTTCTTCTTTTCTAGGCATTAGGTGTGAATCTTTCAATAATGTGAAAATTGTTACATAAGATCTTCTACTCCTTATCATAGCTTCTGCAACTCTAGTCTATCTGAGGACTGTGGTAGTTCTGTTCCTTCTACTTTACTCTCCTGATATGCCTAGACATGGGTTTTTGAACTAGACCTTTAAAAAAATCTCACTGTGCTGTGCAGTCCCAGGACACTGAAGACCTTTAGCTTCTGCTTTTCTTTCACTCATTCATTCCTCACACTGAGGAAAGACTTTGAGATTTTCATTTGACACAAGGCTGTTGGATAATCCTATGTATTACTTCTTTAAAAAGTCAGGCAAAATGATACTGGGCATGGTATTTACAGTGACACACAACAATCTTTAAATTACAGTGTGCCATTTCTTCTTGTTTCATATAGGGTTCTGTTGGTCCTAAAGAATATTCATCTTACTCATTAGCTACAGCAAGAGAAAATCTTCTGAGTTTATCAGGAGGAATTGATCAGCTGCATGAAGAGGTCAGTGCTGGCTTCATTGTTCTTAAAAATCCACATGAAAAGTAGACAAAATTTGTACTCTTTTTTTCAGTTTTAACATAAAAAAAAAAAAGGTAAGTAGGAAACTGACGATAGTACTTCAGCCATTAGATCCCATTTGCTAACCATATATACCTATGATTTTCTGCCCATATATAGGTAACCTAACTAGATGCTTACTCTCACAGTATTTTTACTGCTGACAATATTGTATTGAGAAAGGGCCATTTTCTTTAGATCCATTAGTTGTAGCTGAAAAAAAACAAAAAAAGTTTACTTTGTTACATAAATAGTTTTGGTAATTGTGATTTTATAGATAATGAAAATAATCCATAATACAATTCTTCACTGATATCAGGACCTAGAACTGTCAATACCATGAAGGCATCTGCAAACATGGAACCATGGAGAGATTTGTGAATCAACTGCATCTACCTTATGAAAAAACATTGTTTGCTCTCACAAACTGTTCTCAGTATTGGGGGGGGAAAAAGCTTAAACGCCATAGGCAAATGTAATGAATTAATCACTTTTTTAGGAAAACTGTCAAAGATTATCTCTGATTTTATTCTAGTCATCTAGATTTTTGAAAAAAGCTTGGCAGCTTAACACAATGACTCAGGGAACCAAGAATAAAAGTCAAGAACTGATTGGATTTATTGACGGAGTACATACAACCATCAAAGGTATCCTACCTCTAAGATATTTCCAATCTTAACAGAATTAGAAGGGTATTTCCTTTGCAACTCTTAAAGAACTATATGCCTGGAAAGTGCTACAGTTTGCACAGGGGGGTCATATATATGTTCTGATTTTTTTAAATGATATGACTAAATTCTTTATTCTCCTCCTTAGTACTTGTTGAAGTTGCTGTGTCACTAAATGAAACACTAGGTCTGGATCTCCCACTGTCAAATGCTACATCGCAGAGCCTCCAGGATGATATTTCTGCCCTTTTGGATTCATTACGCAAGAAAGATTTTGTTCACCAACACCACAATGCTACCAGTATCCTAAAGTAAGTCTGTTCTACTGAAAACTTTTATTTTGCATATTGTCTATGTTATGCAATATGACTTTTAGGAGAGATATCTTAAGAATCCTTGTGCCATAATGAGAGGCAGTGTGATGGATAACTAGCCCAGGTGGAGCTACATGAACTCTGACTTTGGAGTTACATGATGTGAAGATATTTGGGCATCCCATGATACTAATATAGCCAAAGCCTGTTCCTTTGGATGTGATACAAAATTCCCTTGCAATAAGTGATGCAGTGGTTTCAGTTCATTTCATATTTGGACCTAATATACATGTCCCTTTAGCTTTTTGGCTTGGAGACATCATAGAATTGTCCCACTCAATTGCAAGCCCAGGACATGTCATGTCTGCTGAAAGACACGCTGATTTATTGTTACTGGAATATATATCTCATGGATTTGCAAATGTAATGAAGCCATTTGTTTCAGCATTCTGAAATACAGCTTAGGATTTTATTCCATTGTCTTAATTTCTCTCCAGCTATGGATTGTTTTAAAATGGCTTTTATATTAATTATTAGTGCTTATTGCCAGACTTTGCAATATAGAGCATTGACTGTTCCAACAGTTAGCAAAATTTTTGTTCCAGCTTCAGAAATATTCTGTATTGCCCTAGCCCACCAAAAGCTGTAAAAATGTTAGCAGTGGTTTAAAAGGACAAAGTTTTAGACCATAGTGCAGTATGTCTGAAAATGTGACTTTTCTTTATTGAGTGCTTTGGAACAGACGGGTTACAATGTTTTTGTTCGTAGCATGTCTGGTTTTGCTCAACAGATTCTTGTACTTGTCCTTGTGCTGAATATTAAATTGTATAGAAGCTAAATGGTCATGAAAATGGACTAGAATGTACCATTTAATCTTAAAATTATTAGGAACTTCAAATAGCTTTTTTTGCACTTGGAAAAATATCTTAAAATGTCCTGTTGTATAGTAACAGAATGTTCTGACTTGACATAGCTTTTGCACTTATACAAAGCATTTATAAATTAACTTTTTCAATTATGGGCTCTGTTGAAATTTCTGAAAGTTCTCTGACAAGTGTCCTTTGACTGAAGAGAGTTAATAAGATTTATAAGATTGTTTGCTCTGCAGAATTTATCATGCCATGCAGTTGTAAATTCAAAACTGATGTAAGTAAGCAGTTTGCCAGTCCATTTTTCAGAGAGCAGAAGTTACCATGTGGCTCTCAGTTGACTGAGCTTCTGATGATGTACTGTTAAACAACGTTTGTAACTGAAGTCTCCACCCATTTGTCATGTAATGCAACGTTTCCAGACAATTTGGAATATAACCTTTTTCCTCTACAATGAAATTGAGGCCATTACCATCTTGTAAAATACTTTTATTCTTATACATTTTTTAAGGCTACAGCTTCTGGGTGTAAGGACTCAGAATTATTAGTTTTAGGAAATATATGCAAATGCACATCCACTTTTCAGTTTTTCAGATTGTGAAACAGACTAGCTTTCTTTTGGTTGGCCTAAAGTTCTATAGAAATCAGATTAAAGGGGACAAACGTTTATGTAATACTATCATTACAAGAGTTGCAGGGTGCAGTATATGTGCTAAAATGAAGAGAAGTGAAGGAACAGACTTCAAGGATCATTTTCATTTCACTTCATTACTGGAAAGTGTTCAAGTGGAGATGCAAATATTCCCAAACAGAACAGCTGAAGCAATTAAGAACTGACAAATAAGGGGGAATTTGCTATTTCCCAGACAATGTCTGTTACTAATTTAAAAAGATAAGTGCAGAGATTGCTCATTTCAGTGTTCATTTTAATGAGGCTATTTATTTTTATTTGATATTTGATGCTTTCAGGACTCTTGGGTAGGTGTCTTTCAGTTGTCACTACTTGTTCCTTTCCAGTGTCAGTCCTCATAATTGATGTTCTGATATGACACTCAAAATGTGAATCACTGAAATTAGGATATAGAGGAGTCCTAGAGGAATGTCTCATGGAGATTTTGATGTGGGAAATATCCCAAATTAAGTCCAAGCAAATGTGATTTATACTAAACTGTTTCCCTTCTAGTTATCACATCCAAAGATTACGTATTACTGTCCTCTCCTCTAGACAGTCAACTTTTTGTGTGGCAAGACAAGTTGTATGTATGCTATTATAGAAAAAACCCTGTATACTTCTGTAAGAAGTTGTGTTTAAATTAATTTCACATGATCCCATTTTCTCCTCAAGAAATCCATGCCCAAGTTTCTCCTTCACCATTTATTTATTTTTTTATTCCTGTCTTTACCAGAGATGCAGAAAATTTGTTGATCCAGGTTCAGAAAGAATACGTTAAACCCCAGCACGAGCTTGCTGAACTCAAAAAGGATGTGAGCCAGCTCTTATCAAACCACAACAGCAGATTGCAAAATGCCCAGGACCTGGTGAATGAGGCACTCGCTAATGTGAATGAGACCAATCGTTTGTTTCCCCTCATCTCGAGCAACCTGGCAGAGTTAAATGTAAGACTGAACAATCAATGTTGATGCATAAAATGTGTAAAATACGAAATTGTGTTTAAAAACTTCTTTTTAGACTTGAATAAATTTTAACACATTTAATCATATTAATATATTGTGAGACCTTAGAAACTAAAAGGAAAACAGACGCCTGTTGTAAAACAAAACAAAAAAACCCCTATTTTTCATATGGACTCATCTGCAGTAGCTGACTTTACAGATAAACACTTCATTTATGCTACAGGACAAAAAGCTAAACATAAAGGAAGCTGAAGAAGTCTCAACCGTGCTCATTGAAGAAGGGAAGGTCTTAGTGAATGCTGCTGCTGCTCTTGCCCAAGATATAAAGAACTCTACATCTGTAAGTTCTTAAGTTTTAATATCCTCTTTGATGCTACCAGGTGTATTTAGCTATTGGAAAAAAAGAGGAAATTGTTTTGTTTTGCAGAACCTGGAGGTCCACCAGGATGGGTTAGTCCTCTGGAGCACCAAACTGAGACAGCATGTGGATGATCTGGTGCTGCAGATGTCGGTGAAGGGAGTGCTTGACCTGGTATACAGAGCTGAAGAGCACGCCACCCAGTTCCAGAGACTCGCCAATGCACTCGAGAGGTGATAAACTCACAAAACATGACATCAGGAGAGATGCACAGTAATGTCAGGTGTCATCTAAGTAGATGGTAGCTAAATTCACTAAAAGAATTCCCTGCCCATGTCAGGGAAGCTGGACCTGATGGTCTTTCAAGGTCCTTTCCAACCCAAATCATTCTGATAAAGTTTTATTTCTCATTTCAAGTACTTTATTTTTAACGCAGTGTACCTTTGTTAAACAATGGGATTGGTTTGTCTTACATTTCATGTGGCTGACTTGCATAGTAACTACTGAATTATTAAATGTCCAGTGAGTATATCATGGTATGGCTTGAAAAGCTTCTGGTGTATGAATTCTTCTTAAAAATACATCTCTGAATCTCATCAAGAAGCTATTGCTAATATGCATCCATTATTGTTACTTTCACAGAAATGAGTGGGCGGCAATGTCAAATTCATTCAAACTCGCAAAGTTGCAAAGTCATTCCAGTTAATTAAATGGAAATTAGTCTTCTATTCTGGGAATCCATCTAAAATTCTTCTCTTTTAAAGTCAGCAGATATGTGTTAAAAGTTACACCATACCAGATTGGAAAATGTACATGTATTTTAAGTTGGAGAACAGAAAATGTTGCTCTGAGTAACAATGAGCAGCTCTGCTGACTTTGCTGCAAACAGATAAATGCAGTAAAGCAAAATTTAATACAGAATAGCTTTCGGATGCTTACAAGTTCTTCCTGGACTCTGTATTTCTGTACTTTGTTTTTGAACTCCAGCCAGGAACATGCTTCTCTTCTGTTTAGACGATGTGATTTGTTTAAGTGGCTTCATAAATTGATAAACTGACCATAAATAAAAATAACAAAATAGGGAAAAAAATAGATTAAAAAGTTTGAACTCATTTTAAGATAATGAACCTAAGGGTCCTTATGCAACATAGGACAAGGTGTGGTCACGTTTTCAGAATGCGTCATAAATTCTAGAAAAATATGCATGTTTTAGCTGAACATGTAGAATTTAGTGCTGGATTAAGATACTCTCCTGAAACAGAATTGCTTGCTAATTCTTTAGCGGCCTCTCTAAAGTAAGAAATATGACTTTGAATACAACTGCTGCTGTCTACACCCACTCCAGCGTTAAAAGTGTGATTGAAAAAACAGAGAGTTTGGCAGATGATGCATCTAGAGTTGTGAATGGCCCCTTGGATTTAGTAAGTATCAATGTCAGTATTTTAATTAATGTCTTTCCCTTTCTCATTTTGGAATATGTATTCTAATTGTTTTTGCACTTGCTGAAATTTGAGTCTTCTTGTTGAAGGCATGTATGGCAGCCTGTCCTACTAACCAGTATATGCTGTATCCAAGGCAGCAGTGGTACCAGATCTCACATTCTGTTTACCTTTCCTCTCTGCCATGGTGCCGTTTTAACTTTTTGTTGGTGGTTTGTTTTTTTTAATGGCTAATTCATGGTTAGCTGCACAGGACTTGATTCTATGTCAGTCATTTGACATGCATTCCTGCAGAATTTAAGTTCTCAAACCTCTAGTGCTCCCTTCCACCTTTGGAATTAATTAACCATCTCCTTATTTGACCCATCCCTCTTCCATTTCTATCTAGATATTCCCAACCACAACTATTTTGCTTAGTCGAGGATGTTTCGTAACCAAATGTATGCTTGTGTCTCATTTGCCAACTTTCTGCCTTACAAGATTATCAGGTTGTTACTGAAAGAATAGATTAAAAAGACCTGAGCAGTTACCAGTCTGACCTTAGAACTCTCATACTATTCTATTTCCCCACGTATCTCTTTCTGCTTTTCCTTGATTATAAACCCAAGAAATAAATGGGCTTTGTTTTACAAGTATCATGTACATTACGCCTGGAGAAACAAGTATGTGGCAATGCATTTACATGACAGCGAACAAAGTAGCTGGTATTGTTTTGTGAGCTTGTATGTTATTTTAGAGCAATATGTCTCATTAAAGCTTTTTATAACATTAATCCTTGAAGATACTCTTCCAGATTTTCCAGTTGAATAAGTGGATTGAAAGAAGATTTTAAAATTGGGATTTTCAGATATCTTGCTTTGAAGTACTCAGTGAAGGGAATTCTGACTTAGGCCTGGAACTAGAGTTGCCGATATTCCGAAAGGCAGCACTGAATCAGTTGCAGTGTTCAAACTAGAATTTAGTGATTTTATTTCAGTCATCCGTTTTCATTAACTCATAACGAGATTTAATGTCACATTTTTTGACAAATAATTGCAACTTGTACTTTTTAAAATTGATGCTTAATAAGTTAATAAATAGAATATCTGAAGTAACAAGAAGGTTCAGTAACTTGAAGTAGACATCTGCAGATAATTAAATGTTTTCAGTTGACTTTCTGGTTTTCATATGTGACAACTATGTTTTTCAGCCAGAGGAGTCTCTTAGTCTTCTTGGAAAAGAAACTTTACTGCTTAGCTCCAAATTTCAGAATGAAGCTAAAATTCTGAAGAAAAAAAGTGATGGTCAGTTCTTTTAGTGTTCACATTTCTGCTTCTGTTTCCTATTCTATATCCTTTTTTGTAGGTTTTGGGGTATTTTTAAATGTGCTGTGTATTTTTTTTTTCTTTGGCACTTGTCAGATACCGCAAAAAGTGAGGAACATCACGCAAATCGTAGAAGTTCATAGCTGGGGAATAATTTTAACTTACTGCCTTTTCCAAACCGTTTTTCTATCAGTTCAGTCTGGTGAATGTAACAGTGCCCACAGGAGCTTATCTGTGCTTACTGCATTCATTTTGCATTCCTGTTTGTAAAATGCTCTTTCTGTTTAAAATTAAACACCAAAACCCCAAAAAGTTGCATTGATTATATAAGAGAAAGCTTGCTATCTCTATACATAGCGTCTGCATGGGTTGTATGCTGTTTGTTTATGCATAGAATAATCACAGTTATTTCTTTCAACAGGCTTTTTATTTGGATTGAATGGGTTGAACAAAAAGGTAGAAAAGATTCAGGAAAGTACTAATAAAATTGTCAACCAGCTTAATGATACCCTGTTGACACTAAGAACATTGCCTAATGGTAAGTGAAATATATATTGACATTCTCCTTACTACAGAACTGTCCAGTACAATTGTAATAAAATCCTGTTCATTGACTGATTGCAGTAAACCGTACTGGAGTTTCATTTAGCCTCCTCCCTTAGAAGAAATAGTTTCCATCCTTTTTTTTTTTTTTAGCAAACCCATGAAACAAATCTGTGTTATCATATAAGGTCTGTAGTCTGATGCCCATTTCACACTGCTGTAAATCTAAAGGGGCTCTGAAAATGATATAATTACACAGATATGAGAAGAGAGTGAAGTCCTATAATATTTAATCCTATATGGAGAGAAATTTACAAGTGGAACTGTGAGGTTTATTCTTCACTGTGAATCTTAACCACCTGCATCTAAGTGTTTTCTTGTTGTAAATGCTGACTAACTGATTAAAAAGTTTCTATGCTTTTCCAAAACAAAAGAATTCACTTTAAAGTCATGATTTTGAGTAAAGGAAACACTTGCATGGAAACTAACAGAGAAAGTGTCTTTGAAGTTGTGAATAAGATCTCCTGCCCGAGTTGTCGGGTTGTACTGTGTGTCCAGATTAGAATGCAAAAGTCCAAAAGTCCAAAGCTTTAAAATACCCATTTTACAGTTCAGGCTCTTAACTCACACTGAAGGTGATAGTAGTGATAAAGTTACACTGAATAGTAATTGCAGGATGCCATCTAACAAAGCTGCTCATTGAAAATTAAGGCATTATTAAAGTCATGGGCTTGTCCTGCTGTGATGGTTTAACTCTGGCTGGGTGCCAGGTGCTCAACAAAACCTTTCTATCACTCCTTCTCACCTGGACAGGGGAGAGAGAAATATAATGAAATGAGTCAAGATAAGGACAGGGAGATCACTCCCTGAGACTCAGCAATTGCCATCACAGCCAAAAAATACTCAACTTCAGGAGAATTTATCGGATTTATTAACAGTCAAAACGGACTAGGGAAATGAGAAAAACTGAATCTTAAAACACCTCCACCTACCCCTCTCTTCTTCCCAGATCTCTATCTCTCCTTGTCCAGCAGTGCAAGGGATAGGCAATGGGGGTTATGGTTAGTTCATCACAGATGGTCTTTGCAGGTGCTTCCTCCCAGGAGGAGGCCTCCTCACACTTCCCACTGCTACAGTGTAGGGTCCCTCCCACAGGAGACACTCCTCCAGGAACTTCAGCCTTCACCTAAAGCACCTTCTGCCCTTCCTTCTGCACTGACCTTGGTGTCTACAGATTTATTGCTCTCACATTCTCCCTCCCTTCTGCAGTTTGGCATCTTCACAGCAACTTCTTCCTCTTTTCAAATACATTAATCACTAATGAGTTTGGCCTTGGTCAGCAGTGGGTCCATCTTAGAACAGGCTGGCACTGGCCCTATCAGATACAGTGGAAGCTTCTGGCAACTTTTCAGAGAAGCCACCCATGTCCACTATAGCTCCGTAACTCACAGCTTTATGTTGCTTTATTTCAGTTTTGCTGTTAAATTTCTTGACATTTTGTCCCTCTTTCTTTAAATTTGGGCAGAGATTCTGGGTGGTGTTGCCTCCTGTATAGGGTACTGGTGGTGTCCCTGCAGACCTAAATCTGGCCTTATGTGACAACTGCAACATCTTTACACTATTCTGGGCACTGGGGTTGTAAAGGGTAGGCTGAGATTGGGGCTGGTGCATTCACTGCATAAGTAATGATAGCCCAAAGCAAAAGGTATTAGTAGACCTTCTGCCTCATGAGCTCTCTGTAGGATTCTGACTAGGGACTCCATATGCCAATATTCATTCAAGGAACTTAAGCCTGATGTATTCATGTAATCTTCCTGTTGGAATAAGTAGAATTAAGTTCCCAGTCACCGCCTTCTATATCTGTATTCAGAGCTGGTCATGAAAAACAAAATATTTTTCCTAGAGTTCAAAACTTGGATTCATCAAGTTTTTTGATTAAAAGACTTGAAAATCTAATCTGATGAGCCTTAATTAAAAGTGCCACAAATTCTGTTAATCATATACGTGCACAGAATATGTTATTATTCTGAACCTCTGATGTGTGTATGAACAAACGTAACTACATCTATAGCTATATCCATATCTGCATCACCAGCTTGGGAACATTTATTGTGTGTTTTCTTCAGGGCCATAACTGGGACCATTTTCCAACTTAATAACTGAGCAATGCCTTCCCAGTAAGTGAGTTTCAGAGAAGGTTAACTACCCAGTCTGTAAGTCATATTCAACAGTTAAGCAAAGTTAGATCACAGGAGGTCTTGGTTTGGAGCTCACCTCACAGACTGAAGAACACAAGCAAACAAAGATATAACTCTTACTAACAAAGGAACATAACTGACAGCATTTCTAGTGTTCTGACTACGCTTGTAACTGTGTTATTATGAAGCCAGGCATTTATTACTCCTGAGTATGTATGAAAGCTGTGAATTTTTTTAAACCCTGAAACTCTGTTTCAGATACTAAGACATACGTGCTTGAGGTGAAAGAGCTGGCTATGTCTGCAAACACCAATGCTGTGATGGGTCTAAGTCACTTTAGAGATTTCGGTCAAAAGCTTCTGAATGCATCTTCTACATTGTCCCGAGTTAATGACACATTGAAGAGAACTGGTGAACTTATAACCGATTCATCAAAAGCTGGTAAGTTTGCTGCTTCGTTGCTCTTTAGAAATGTCACTGCTTGCAGAATATTCAGTTTTAATAGGCATTAAATGTGAGTCTGGACTGAAAGTTTCTTCCTAATTCAATAAAAATGTGCCAACTTTTAAAAAAAGATTTCTTGAAGAGTCACACGGGATATCCTTAAGCATGCATATTCCTTACTGATGAATAAAACTGCTGGAAAAAAAAAAAAGGATCAGAAACAGGCCATCTTGGCTAAGTATTTTAGCAATGAATAGTAGATTTCTCTTTTAATCTGTCTCAACGTTTCATTTTTGTTTTGTCAGCAATCACAGCTGAAAAACAAGTTAAAGAAGTTGAAGCACAAGCAAGTATTTTATTGGAAAGGCTGAAACCTTTGAAAATGCTAGAGGAAAACTTGAACAGAAACCTCTCTGAAATTAAAGAGCTCATCAGCCAGGCTCGCAAACAGGCAGCATCTGTAAGTTCCATCATCTCAGATTTAACTGGCTTCACTGTCACTTTTATCAGGGAAGTTGTTTGAGATAAAGAGCCTAAAATTTACTGTCCAAGTACCTGGTTGTTCTGGGGCCTCACTGAAGTCCAAGAGCACTAACTGATGCTAAAATCCCACTGGCAGGACTGCTGGTACATTTTATGGTTGTAGCATCAAGTTTCTTATTATGTTTGTGAGTTTGTCAGAACAGTAAAACAGGAATTTATTTACGATTTCCTTCTGTTTTCTGTAAAAATAGTGAAATACAATATGTTGGAAAGCAAGTACGGATATTTTGGTGAGAGAAAGGAAAGTGATGGGATAGTACTGTCATTCTTTTTAGGACAAGATGTTAATTTCTCAGCTTATTTTAGAAATTACTCTGGAATGCAGAAGAATGTTCATTCTGTCAATGAATTTGCCATCTATGCTGTGCCATGTCCTGAGATTCTAACATACTTGTTTTTAAATCTCTGCTCCCTGCTGAAAGATGACAAAAAATCCACTGTACTGTGGACCTCATCAAACTGTGGGAGGAATATGAAAATGGCTTTGCACTTAGTAATTTTTGATAGGCCTTTAGTACTGGTATGTTATTGTAAGATTTAGGGAGGTTTTGGTTTAAAAAGTAAAAGGCTTTTAGTTCTTTCTGCAAATCTCTGTAATTATATGCTTATTGCTTCACTGTCACAGTCTACTGAAGCTTAATGAATCCACTGCAAGAAAACAGAGAGTAGTATTTTCTGAAGGGTCATAAACCACAGAGGTTCCTGGCAGAGTGGAAAGAAGCATTAGAAAAATCCCATTTTCCAATATTGAGATCTTATTCTTGATTTTGTAAACTTCTGCTAAAGAGGAGAAACTTTACATATCTGTGTCCATACATGTATGCACACTTATGCTTTATGTATTTAGTTAAGACTTTTCTGTTGTTAAAATGGGCTTTCTGTTATTAGAGTACCAAGATCCTTGGAGTTTGTCAGTATTTAGATTGAATCGCTGTATATTGAATAAGTACACTAAACAGTGTTTAAAGGACTTAATTGTACAACAACAGGAGTATGAATTTCTGTACTTAATAATTAAAAATTTTTACTTCTAGTTTCTCTTAACGTAGGCTAGAAATTATGTGAGGTTTTTTTTAAGGTTTTGAATTTCTGAAATTCTATATTCTGATACATAGGCTTCTGTCCCAGGATTTATTGATGTTTTCTGAGTTATTTGAGTAGTTCAATTTATGGACTTCAAGTCTCCTAATTGAATTAATGAATTATAACAGATTTCATTCTTTTCCATTTATGAATCTCTTTGTCAGGTGATACCTGGAAGATTGCTAAGATCAAACCCAGGTAGCAATACTTACATTATACAAAAATGTCTCAGTAGATGGCCTGCATTAGTTGATCAGAAGCTAAGTACATAGTCAAGAAATAAATGCTGTATACACTGAGACTTGTGTAGATTCCATTTCCACCTTTCCCCCCCAGATTAAAGTTGCAGTATCAGCAGACAGAGATTGCATTCGTGCCTACCAGCCTCAAATCTCATCCACGAATTACAACACCTTAACACTCAATGTGAAAACTGCTGAACCAGATAACCTCCTCTTCTATCTGGGGAGCAATGGAAAGGTAAGTTTCAGGCATACATTTACTAAAGGTGATGGTAGTCAAATGCTTTAGATAACCATATATATATATATATATATATATATATATATATGTGTGTGTGTGTGTGTGTGTGGTTTTTTCCTGCATATTTCTACATGTGTGTGTACTTCACATGTTTTTATATATCTGTAAAGAAAACATTCACCTACTCGTATATAAGCGGAGTTTTTTGGTTTCACTAAAAGCTAAAATGAGTAAAAACTTACTGAACTTAATTTTGCTGGAAGTCAACTCCCATAACATGGGATGTAGACACATCAGTCTGGAAAGACTTTCTCAATGTTGCATGTTAAAATATGCAAACCAGAAACTACTCATTGGATAGCATGTGTTAGAATAAGCCCTGCTGTTTTTCAGACAGACTTCCTTGCAGTGGAGATGCGACGTGGTAAGGTAGCTCTTCTTTGGGATTTGGGTTCTGGATCAACAAGACTGGAATACCCTGATTTTCAAATTGATAACAACAAATGGCACAGAATACATGCATCCAGGTAATTAAAATTAGAATGGCATAAATGTTGGATAGGATTTTTTTTTTAATGAAATGGCTGGATTGTAGAAATGTCCAGCTACTTAGTGGGTGAACGTGTCATAAAAAAAACAAGACATCTTCTGAGTTTTCCAGTGTCGAGATTATTATTGTCCTAAAAAAGAGAAGCTATTGGCATGTGTTGATTAAGCATGGTGATTTCTGAAATTATTTATTAGTATTTGTATTTGACAGGTTTGGAAAAACAGGTACACTCAGCATAGAGGAAATGAACTCGAATCAGAAGCTTTCATCTAAATCAGCAACCTCTCCCGGGACAGCCAGCATACTGGACGTTAACAAATCAACCTTAATGTTTATTGGAGGACTTGGAGGGCAAATCAAGGTTAAATACTGAGATCAACATTCTGTAAAATATTTTCATAATGTTTAATATATACTTTTGCCCTGCACATAATTGTGTGAATTAATTACTTCAAGATATAACAAATACTCTGAACGTAAAACAAAGGTGCTATGAGGATGTTTCAGTTACCCTGAAGTTNAGAAGCATTAGAAAAATCCCATTTTCCAATATTGAGATCTTATTCTTGATTTTGTAAACTTCTGCTAAAGAGGAGAAACTTTACATATCTGTGTCCATACATGTATGCACACTTATGCTTTATGTATTTAGTTAAGACTTTTCTGTTGTTAAAATGGGCTTTCTGTTATTAGAGTACCAAGATCCTTGGAGTTTGTCAGTATTTAGATTGAATCGCTGTATATTGAATAAGTACACTAAACAGTGTTTAAAGGACTTAATTGTACAACAACAGGAGTATGAATTTCTGTACTTAATAATTAAAAATTTTTACTTCTAGTTTCTCTTAACGTAGGCTAGAAATTATGTGAGGTTTTTTTTAAGGTTTTGAATTTCTGAAATTCTATATTCTGATACATAGGCTTCTGTCCCAGGATTTATTGATGTTTTCTGAGTTATTTGAGTAGTTCAATTTATGGACTTCAAGTCTCCTAATTGAATTAATGAATTATAACAGATTTCATTCTTTTCCATTTATGAATCTCTTTGTCAGGTGATACCTGGAAGATTGCTAAGATCAAACCCAGGTAGCAATACTTACATTATACAAAAATGTCTCAGTAGATGGCCTGCATTAGTTGATCAGAAGCTAAGTACATAGTCAAGAAATAAATGCTGTATACACTGAGACTTGTGTAGATTCCATTTCCACCTTTCCCCCCCAGATTAAAGTTGCAGTATCAGCAGACAGAGATTGCATTCGTGCCTACCAGCCTCAAATCTCATCCACGAATTACAACACCTTAACACTCAATGTGAAAACTGCTGAACCAGATAACCTCCTCTTCTATCTGGGGAGCAATGGAAAGGTAAGTTTCAGGCATACATTTACTAAAGGTGATGGTAGTCAAATGCTTTAGATAACCATATATATATATATATATATATATATATATGCTTTAGATAACCATATATATATATATATATATATATATATATNCTTCACATGTTTTTATATATCTGTAAAGAAAACATTCACCTACTCGTATATAAGCGGAGTTTTTTGGTTTCACTAAAAGCTAAAATGAGTAAAAACTTACTGAACTTAATTTTGCTGGAAGTCAACTCCCATAACATGGGATGTAGACACATCAGTCTGGAAAGACTTTCTCAATGTTGCATGTTAAAATATGCAAACCAGAAACTACTCATTGGATAGCATGTGTTAGAATAAGCCCTGCTGTTTTTCAGACAGACTTCCTTGCAGTGGAGATGCGACGTGGTAAGGTAGCTCTTCTTTGGGATTTGGGTTCTGGATCAACAAGACTGGAATACCCTGATTTTCAAATTGATAACAACAAATGGCACAGAATACATGCATCCAGGTAATTAAAATTAGAATGGCATAAATGTTGGATAGGATTTTTTTTTTAATGAAATGGCTGGATTGTAGAAATGTCCAGCTACTTAGTGGGTGAACGTGTCATAAAAAAAACAAGACATCTTCTGAGTTTTCCAGTGTCGAGATTATTATTGTCCTAAAAAAGAGAAGCTATTGGCATGTGTTGATTAAGCATGGTGATTTCTGAAATTATTTATTAGTATTTGTATTTGACAGGTTTGGAAAAACAGGTACACTCAGCATAGAGGAAATGAACTCGAATCAGAAGCTTTCATCTAAATCAGCAACCTCTCCCGGGACAGCCAGCATACTGGACGTTAACAAATCAACCTTAATGTTTATTGGAGGACTTGGAGGGCAAATCAAGGTTAAATACTGAGATCAACATTCTGTAAAATATTTTCATAATGTTTAATATATACTTTTGCCCTGCACATAATTGTGTGAATTAATTACTTCAAGATATAACAAATACTCTGAACGTAAAACAAAGGTGCTATGAGGATGTTTCAGTTACCCTGAAGTTATTTTTCCCTGGGAATGTTTACATAAGCCTTAACCAGGACAGACTGGGTGTGCATGCATGATACATAAACATTATATGATGTTTCCTTCTTCCATGGCTTCTTTTAGTTTTCTGTTGTTGTTCATGCCATGTTCATGAGGCATGTGTGTAGGTCAAGGACATAGTTACAATTATTTTACTCTTTTACTTGTCGCCATATAAATGTATTATGATTTAAATGATAAATCTTAACAGTTACGCTAAAAAGTGTTGTTCTTTTATTATGATTAGTATCTAACAAAATTAGAGTTCAGGGAAAACAACCAAGCAAAAATTTGGCTGCATAATTTCCAGAGTACTTAAGATTAATTGCACTCATGAAGTATTTATTGTCTTCCAGAAATCACCTGCTGTTAAGGTGACCCATTTTAAAGGGTGCATGGGAGAGGCATCCCTGAATGGCAAATCTATTGGTCTTTGGAACTACATGGAAAGAGAAGGAAAGTGCAATGGCTGTTTTGGAAGGTATTTTGTCTCTCTTTCTTTTTCCTTTTCTTTTCGGTAACAGATTTACAGTAATTTAAATCTGTAATCTATATTTCTGTGCTAGTAGAAATAATGAATTCAGACAAATTGCAGTGTTTCATTGATCATTAATTTAGTTCTGAACATACTAATCTGAATGGTCCAGTGGTGTTGAATCATTGGTTGGAATTTTATCACTTATTAATCCTTTTTTCAGAAGAAATCTATTGCTGTGGTCTATTTTGTGCATTGAAAGTGATCCAAACTATTTTGGAAGGCTTGCTTTCCAGTTATTACCAGCAAGACATACTTATTCTTTCCCGGGATAAGAAACAATGTAAAGCTCTCTTATTAAAAAAACCAAAAAAGTAGCAAAACTGTAGCCACTGAGCTTTCCACTATTGTTGTAATCATTATGAAAAGGGGTTACAGACTGTAATATTTTTGTGTGTAAGGAATGGAAATACTTGACCATATTCCCTTTGCAGAATGCTTCATGTAGAAACAGCAGAGGGTGCTGCTTGATTATGTGAGATATTTTTTACAAGTATTATATTGCAGGAAAGGGCACTAATAGAACATTTACTGTAAGTGCAATTATGCAAAGTCTTTTAATAAATGGACAACATGCTTTAAGTAAGAGGGTGAATGTTGTAACAATTACTTTTTCCTTAAGAAATTTCTTGGTCGTTTTCATACATCAGGAAAGAACATTTTTCTATCTTGTATACGTCTTTCCCCATGGCTAAATCATGTATCATGAGATTATATAATGAAAATGGCCTTTAGCTTGTATTCTTCAGCTATTCATAACATCAATATAGAAGTCTCTTTTCACAATTTCTGATCATAGTGCCTGGAGGCTGCACCAACTGATCTAATTTTTAAAATATTTTATATAAAACTGACTGGGAGAAGACAAATCTTCAGTTAACATTTTCAGCTGTTTTCTCCTTCCATAGCCCACAAGATGAGGACACCTCATTCCATTTTGATGGCAGTGGATACTCAGTCGTGGAGAAGGCACTCCGCTCAACAGTGACTCAGATAATAATATTTTTCAGTACCTTTTCACCTAATGGACTGCTTCTGTATCTTGCTTCAAATGGCACTGTAAGAAAATGGATCATATTCTTAAGCTGTCAAAGACTATGTTTAGATCACTTGATTGTTTCTTGCTTTCTTGTTGTTTTTTTTTTTTCAGTTTATCTGTATTGAAACAAATTATTATCTTTGTACAGAGTATCTCCCATGACTGACATCATAAGCCAAAGGAGTAAAGACAAGAACCCTAGAAAATACACACATATACTAAGAGCAAAATTAAGCAATAATGGAATAAAATTAATGATTATTTAACTAAAGGCAAGAAAAAGAATCAGTGGGAATAACAAACTAGTTCTGTTAAATTGAAGGAACCTTTGGAGAATGTAAAGTCTGTAAAGTAAAGGGAACTGAGCTTGCAGAAGGACAGTAAAATACTGAACAGGCATATTTAGTTAAATCCATAAGATGGAAATTTCGTAAACTGAAATAAATTACATAAACTCCTTGCAACAGCTGTATAACCTAGA
This sequence comes from Urocolius indicus, assembly GCA_013401255.1. Classification (NCBI taxonomy): domain Eukaryota; kingdom Metazoa; phylum Chordata; class Aves; order Coliiformes; family Coliidae; genus Urocolius; species Urocolius indicus. Next base: position 148,256 of record WBNH01010359.1, read on the forward strand.
CTCCTCTCCAGACCTTACATTGTCTTGTAATGCACTTTACCACATACTTAGCTGGCGCTTTTCTTTACTTGAAGGAGGACAAAGCTTTGTTTAGATGTTTCAGAGTTCGCTGCATTATTCATTTGCATTATTACTCACTGCCTGAATACATTGCACAATGATAACTGACTTAAGTTGTACAGTGCAGAACTGTTTAAAGAATTTCTTTACTTCTTGCAAAAAGAACATTGGAGTGTTTGATTGTTACTCTAATAATCAAATCAAATTACTCACAACTTCAAAAAAAAAGGTGATGGGGCATTTGTTATTTAAAACTTTCTCTGCTGAGTAATCTACTGAAGATGCATTTAAGTAGAACTTAACAACAAAACACAAAAGACATAGTCTTTAAGTACATGTAACTTAATTTTCCTAAACATAGCAAAGGTAACTGTCTTGGACCTAACAAACTGTCTTAAATGTGAGAGTTACCAAACGTTTTTCACACAGTAGCCCAGGGTTGCGTCCTTTTGAAGTTTTTAAATCCAGGAATTTCATTTGTTTTTTATGTTGTTTTGTTTGTTTGGTTTTTTTTTTTCTCCTAGAGAGATTTCTTATCCCTTGAGCTTGTTGATGGCAAAGTGAGGCTGACTGTTGATCTAGGTTCAGGACCTCTTGCTCTTACAACAGAAAACCGTTACAATAATGGAACATGGTATAAAATTTCATTCAGCCGGAACAAAAAACAAGGTAGGCTACAGGCTGAAAAAACCCTCACATGTCTACAGATGTACAAATACAAGTATCTAAGGCAGTTTTTCAGACACAACTATGTTACTTTGCTTTTAGAAGGACAACAGTGTAAATCTTGTGCTTGGTTTGGCACATCTTGTAAAGAGCACATGGTACAGAAGCTTCTGGACACAAAACATACCAATAGCTTTTAAAGAGTGAACGAGCTTTCTACAGGTCTATGTGTCAGGGATCGTGTTTTCTGTTCTATGTTTTAGTAGTATCTAGTATAACGGTGTTTTCATTTCTATGTTTGGAAAGTCATGCATTACCAATAATAGGTGTTAATAGCTGTAACATATTATTCTGCAATGTATGTTTTTCCAAAGACTTCCCTAGATCTGACTTTAAAAGAGAGGAATGAGTGACATTCACAGAATAGCTTAAAGTGCAGTAAATTGCCAATTCTAAAAATAAGAAGATTGTCCATACATGTTTGAGTCAGTCAATATTTTTCTTTATTAGAGATGAGATTGCCAAAATGAAAGAACGTGTATTCGTGTCATTCAGATCTTTGTTCTCATTTTTCTTTTGCAGGAATTTTGGCAGTCATGGATGCATATAACCTTAATTATAAAGAAACCAAGCAAGGAGAATCTCCTGGGGTTGCTTCAGACCTGAACCGCTCTGATAAGGATCCAATCTTTATTGGCGGGCTGCCAAGATCAAGGATTGTGAGGTAAAGTATCCTCTGGCTTTTCCTCCTTTGCTAAGACTCTTGAAAGTGGAGGGACAGACTCTGCTACCTCAACTGAAATTGGTGAAAATCAGTGAAGTCTGAAGTTTTGTTTGTGGCCATGTATACTACAGAGTTATCTGTTGTTTGCTTTCAAACTCTAATATGATGCTTGTCACTGGTAGGTCTGACACTGCAGTTCAGATCACAGACAAGCTTCTGGTTTTCCCTCTGTGGATGATTTCCACTACAGCCGCTGCCATAGGAGCTGTCTGCTCTTTGTGTCAGACTGTGGCAAGCATTCAGCACTGCTGCCTGAATAGATGCTTCTTTGATCTTTACCTGTGTGAGCCTTGTGTATTCCAGCTGGCATCTATTGGCAAAACTGAACTTCAGGATAAAAGTTCTACTTCAGAAAGGAATCTTTGTAATTCAGTTTTAAAACTTACAACAGAGGAGAAGTGAAGTAGTTGTGAACAGATCAGAAAAAAAACCATTACAGATATATATTTTATAGCATGTCTTTAGTTTATGCTTTTTATATTGCACATCCCAACTGAACTTTCAAAGTCACATTTCTTCCAGTTGCTTTGCTTTGAAAGGATAAACATGTCAAAAGAAAATCTGAGTATCTGTATGCTGTTGACAGTAAGGTAAATTCCAGGACGGTATTTAACTCTATACAGTTATTGCAGAAGTGCAGACTTAGCACCTCTTAGCTGGCATAGCAGCCTATGGCAGAACAACCTTGGATTTCTCTGATTGAAAACTGCAACCAAATTAGACATCTTCAGATGTAAGAAATTAAACAGAATTGCTAGGTAGTAGAGAGCTACAAATACCTTCTCACATAAAAGCCATTACATTTTAGCTGAAGATTCACCTTAAAATTTTGGAAAATGACCTGGCCTGGCAACACAGTGCTACACACTTGTATGTTTCCATTTGAGCATAGTATCATCTGGCTCCTTTTAAGATTAGATTTAATATCTGCTAAGAATAAAACACGAATTACCCCTGTTCTCTCCTTCACTCTCTTTTGTGTTGAACAGGACTTAACTTTCTCCAAGGAGTTTCCAAATGCTACTGCTTGGAAAAAAATCCTCTTGTTTTGTGTTTCAGGAAAGGTCTTCATAGTAAAATGTATGTGGGGTGCATCAAGAATCTGGAAATATCCCGTTCAACTTTTGACTTGCTTAGAAATTCATATGGAGTAAGAAAAGGCTGTGTATTGGAGGTAAGAGACTTTTAGGTTTTGTAACCTGATCATTATTGAACAATCAATAGTAATGTTTGTTAAAGAACGTAGTGAGTTGAAATGGATTTGTCATGAAAAATTCTAAGATCATCTAATTTATACTTGACTTGATTTATTTATTTTTACTGGGCACTATCAAAGTCAGTAATTATTTCTCTTCCTTATAAATAGCCTATTCGTAGCGTGAGCATCTTAAACAATGGATATATTGAGTTGATGCCTAAATCCTTAAGCCCAGAATCAGAACTGATGGCAACTTTTGCTACAAAGAACAGCAGTGGCATCATCCTAGCTGGACTCAGCAGAGGACTGGAAAAACGACGACGTAGGCAGGCACATTTGGCAAGTACTGCAAACAAAGACTTTTTGGTTTTGTTTTTGCTATTTTTGTTTTGCAATGTCAAGTCAGGTTTTTACAACTATCAAAGAATGAGAAAGAAAAATTTGTTTGTCTAAGGAAGGCCCAAATAGAAAGGCTTGGTGGGGAACAGAGGAGAGACTTGTCATCATTACTAGGGCCCAGAATGCCTTTGCAGAAAGGTGGAAAACTGTATATGAAATACACACAGATTATTAAATACCACTTCAGTTAGTCAGAACTAGTGATTGAAGGATTTGAGATCAACAGCTTATCTCGTATCTAGTGGACTGCTTGGGAGCTCCTGGAATCCTAGGACGAGGTCTTAGTAGGAATACCTGCCCTTTCTTATTTCCATCCTCTAAGGGGAGAAAAGGGGAAAGAGTGAATTAAAAATCCCACAGTCCTGCAATTTAACCTGTGTTTTTGTTACGACAGAATAAATTTTCAGCTTTCATGTTTTCTCTTAGAAGGCCTTGCACTCTGAGAGGTACCAATACATGCTTACTAGCCTTGGAGTTTCCTTAAAAAGTTTGTTTACAACGAAGATAGAGGCAATTTTTTCCAAAGTGTTCTATTTAAAGACTGAATGAGTGACAGGAAATTGAGTTACAGTTAAAAATTAATCTTCTGATTACATCCACAGCCCTTCTTTTCCATCATGCTGATTGATGGTCATCTTGAAGTGCGTGTTAATGCTGGAGACAGGGCAAGTACTAGAAAAGTCATTGTTCGATCTGCTAATGGAACATACAGTGATGGACAGGAACACTCTGTCATCCTAATCCGGAATAAGAGGTACATGTGACTGTGAACAGTACTACTTGTTTAATTATTGTATGCTCTTATCAGTTCACTGAGCTCTCTGAGGGAACTGCCTTTTTCAAGCTCATTAGGTGGAACAATCAGGACTCTGTTTTTCTGCTGTTAATGGAGGTGTTCTAATTTACACGGTAATTGTATACAGCATATAGACATTGAAGAAGTTGTAGTTAAAAGATCTGAAAATCTCTGGATGTCCTGGGCTACTTGAGTAAAGTATACTAAATAGCATTAGTAAAAAATACAACTATCGAAGTAATTTGGAAAAATTTATGTAAAAATAATATAGAAAGATATTGGACAAAACTCAACATGTTAAAACTTATCTACAGAAGAAATCTTCTAGTTTTAAGACACTGAAAGGATTATCAAAGTAATGGAATCTTTGTTTCTTAGAACAGGACGTTTTTGAGGCTGAGAGGAATGCATTTAATTTGAAAATGAATGTCTAAGACCCTTCTTGAATGTTTTCTCTGCTTTTTCTTTTTCAGGATCGTAACTGTACAGGTGGATGAAAGTAACCCTGCAGAACTGAGGCTTGGTTCGTCAACAGAAATGAGCCCCATGAATATTTCCAACTTCTACGCTGGTGGCATTCCAGCAGGAGAGGGCATCTTAGGGCTAAAAATGGCTGGCTCCTTTTATGGCTGTATCAGCAATCTCATCTTTAACAGGGAGTAAGTCAGAGGGATAACTGCCGTGCTTTGGAAAACTTTGTATAGGAATTATTAATTGTAGTTTGTAATCTCTTTCACTAAGTCATCCATTTGCATAGTTTTTAACATAAGACAAGCATGATACTGATGATCTGGGTATTGAAACAGACAGAAAATGAATATTGCCAGTTACGTTTCCAAATAACAGTAAAAATGTCTCCAGTGTGTGTAGAGACACTGCACAAACTGTGTTACTGTAGTTTCACTGGTGTTCACAGACAGAATGGCTTTCAAATCGTTTTGTTATGGACAGATTATTTACCACTTCTCAATCATTTTGTCCCAGGAAGCCACTTCTTTCCCTTTCTCTTATTACTAGTGAAAGATCTGATAAAATGCTCTCTGTATGCATCGGAAACATAGATATTTAGGTTTTCACTTCTTAAAATGTAGTTTTTTTGAAACACAGGCTTTTGTATTTCACCACTTCCATGAAGTATGAACATGTGGATATGGACAACTGCTTTTTGTCAGAGAATTCTAAACCAGCTATACAACCAGAAGACACTGAGATTCAACTCGAACTTCAGGCTTTACCAATTCCCCCAAGGCCCCTTACAGATACAAAAAAAGTATGTATTGCACCAATGCTCTGTTGCCCATTCCAGGAAAATGTTGAACAGCAAAAGACATTTTGGCTTTGTGGAGAATTTTTGAAGTCTGGACTGTGTGTATTTGTTTCTTGTCTAGTACGGCATGGTTCAATGAACATGGTTTGGAAATTATTTTTTTTTTAATAGAAAAACTGTGATACAAAACTTTGTAGCAGCTTGTTGGCCTTTTGGAAGGGCAGCGTAGACAGATTTATCTTTGTTCAGGCAAAAATATTAAAACAGAAAAGAAAAACTGGAGTGATATTCCCTCAGCAGAAGGACTTGACAGTAACTGTAATCTTTAATGTGTTCCTGCCAAAGTGGCTCTGTGCTGAGATTTTCATTAGCTGTGCGATTCAGCAGTCACATTTTCCTGGTCACTCACATGCAGTCTCTGCTCTGTGTCAAAGAAGAGGCACAAACCATTCCAGAGACACACAGTGCCTGAATGCAGCTCGCATGGCACCTGTTTCCTCTTACACAGTCCTTGTTCCCAAGAGAAAAGGCACCATTACTTCTCTCCTTATGCAGCTGCACATCTTTATAATGAAGTGTTTACAAAGCATCCTGAAATCATTTTTCTCCAGCAACAGAAAGCATGATTTTATGCTTTTCATACAACCATGGCTATAAAGAAAAATAAGCTGTTCTTCTTAGAGCTAAAATATAGCTTTCACTCCTACTCTGTTGCTTGGCTTTCCGTCTTCAGATTGTAACAAAAACATTCATCCTTACTACACTAAATGGGAGAATATTTCTACCAAGTCCAGAAGATTTTCACACTGATATTGTACCTTGTCTTCCAGTGTTTGCTACCAAATGAGCAAACAATTAAGACAAATGGTGAATGAATGCTTCTCAGACTTTCTCAGTGCTGTCCATGAGAGACAGTTTAATGATTAGAACTAGTTGCTTTTGAGCCTGAAGATAGCACAGGATGTTTGAGAGTTTAGCTACATAATGTTGCTGCATACTTTGGCATTATCATGTGGTTCAGTTTTGCTCCTTACAAAGTTCTGCACAGATACATTGATATTCAGCACTTGCTAGTCATACCTGACACTATTCTTCCTAATAAAGTCCTTTCATTAACAGGTAGTTTGTACAAAAGATGAGCTACCCGATTATGTTCAAGGTGCCCATCAATTTGGACTTGCCAAAGGCAGCCACTTGACACTGCTCTTCAACCAGTCTGCTGTCAGGAAGAAGTGAGTATATCCTGAATCACACATGCACCACATCAGTGATGGTTTTCATGCGCTACCATGCATGAGCATGGTGCTCTCTTCAGGTTTCTGTGGGTTCCTCGTGGAAGAAGGTATCACAACCACTGCAATGTGGTTGGGCGGCGGGGCTGAGCAGCGCGCTGAGCGGCGTGAGCAGTTACACTAGGCATTGCTTGTTTTTTCTGTACATAAATGGCACAGCCAGCTTCCCTACCTTCTCAGCCTCTCTGTGTTCTCAATCTGACCATTATATCCCAGCAAGCCTGGCTAATAGTAATGGATGCCATCATGTTATCTTGGAACCTATTCCTCTCTTGGGGCAGTCACAAACAGTTGAGCCTGTCCCTCTTAAAGCCCAGCTCACTCTGAAATGAGCACTGTTTCTGTCTCTGACAGGTACATTACTAATTTCTATTACAAAATACATTATATGGTATGCTTTCTTAGAAGCAATGCAAATTCTGCTTTTCTTTATAATAAGTTTCATAACAAGAAATTAATTGAAGCTGTTCTCTGCCTTCAGAAAAGCTTTTTATCAATGCAGAAAAAATATCTTTCAGTAACACTGAATTTTTCTTGACCTAGACTTTCTGTCCAGCTAAATCTCAGAACCTTTGCCTCCAGTGGCCTGATCTACTACATGGCCCACCAGAACCAGGTTGATTATGCAGCCCTACAGCTTCATGGGGGACAACTCTATTTCTCATTTGACTTGGGCAGAGGAAAAGCAGTTGCTTTTCACCCTGCTGTTATCAATGATGGACAATGGCATACGGTAAGTAGTCACCACTCTTACACTGCATTTTCTCTTCCCTAGAGGTACTGGGATTTTTTTTCTTGTCTTTCCTATATGCTTTCTGTGTTGCAAAGGCAAATAAGTTTAACTCAGCCATGAAACGGTTCAGATAAGTTGTTTGCATATAATTGTTTCCTGTATAAATTCTCATTAATTATGCATCAATTTCAGCATCCAGTTATTGTCAAATATCTCAGACTATTTAGAAATAAAATGGTTCACCAACTACATAATAATGGTCATCTTCACTGGAGAAAAACTCAACAGAGAGGTGTAGAAACTCTTGACTTTCTCCACAGAGAGCTTTCCATGCACTCTTTCACCAAAGACCTGCAAATGAGTGTGTGACAAGGTAAAAGATTTCTGGTTGCTGTTTCTCCTTTCTCTCACTTAGTACTTAATATCCGAGCATATCATAGCAGATGGAGCTAACAGTGAAGCATTCTCTTTCCTTTTCTTGGTTGACACAACCTGAGAAAAGTAGACATTTGGAATAAATGAGTAATGGAGGGCTAGGACTTGGCACAAAGAGAGTTTGAGGTGAAATTATGGCTACAGCTTTCAGGTGTCGCATGGTATTCAGGGCCTTCTGCACAAATACTCATCAGCCTCTATTGGCCCAGTTCCCCACCTGATGCAACCTACTTGCTGGTGGACCTGGCTTTCTTCATAAGAAATGACTGTGATATTTTCATGTGTTTTAAAAGCAGCTCTGACCACATTACTTAAGGTGGATGAGGATGACAATATTTGTCCTGCTAAGCTTCCCTTTCCTTTTCCATATGTGAAGCCTTAATTCCAGGAAGTGGCTACTGTGGACCTGAGTGATGGCAAAGCTGCCACTTCTCCTAGGTGCATTGGGAATCAGCAGAGTATTATTTTTGCTTTTCATATATAATCAGCAGAAGAAAAAACAGCAAAAACTAACATAAAGGAAGCAAGTGTGAACTTCTCTCAGTGAGAGATATCACAGTTAAGCTCTGCTACCTAGCTTGAAAGGAAGAACACTCCAGGATTTACAGCTGCATGTTTAAAATCAAATAAAACTTATACTCACACTGTCCACTTCTTAAGAGGTGTACAGATTCCATATGAAACCTGATCCACCTTTACTACCCGGCACATAAAAACACAAGCTTGAACCTTGAAGGCTGATGAAGGCTGAGTCACACCACTTCACAGCTGGGAGGTGATTGTTGCAGTAGCTCTGCAAATGATTTAAGCTAATAGGCATTGCTGCAGAAAGAAACACTTCTTTCCATTCTCATCCAATCTGCTCATACTACCCTGATGTACCACTTTATCCCCTTAGTAACCCAATTGTTTATGAAACCTCATGTTGAACCTGGTCAGGATTCTGAGTGGGACTAAAGGTAACCAAGGAAGAATAAATGGCTATCTGACTTCAAATAAAATCCCTCATCTGCATGTGAGTAATTGCTTTAGTGCAAGGAAGGCATAGCGATGTAAACGAACAAGATAGACAGAACTGGTAAACTTCTTGGTTATAGCAAATTCAGTATTGCCCGTCATACAATTATGATATAGGAGTGTGCACTCCAGAGACCTAGGCTAGCTCAGTGAGTGGGCAACACAGTCACTGCAGAAGACCAGTACAGTGCTCCCCTCTTCAAACTCAGTAATGTAGACTTATCCTAAGGCAATTAAAGAGTAGTTTTATATAATGATTGTTAAGATACTGACAGACTTGCATGGGACAACATGCAATCATTTTAAGCCCTTGGGAAGGCAAAGAAGAAACTTAGCTGTTCAGGTGCCTTCTGAAATGTCATCAGCCTCACAGTGAGTTTCAAGAGGATGCCTCAGCACAGTAAACAAAGCAACATAACCACTAAAACATTGTCTCGCTTGCTTCTGTGGTGAATGATGACTAGGTAACCAATTCCACTCACAGATTCATGCTCTCATTTTTTTCCAGGTAAAGACTGAATACATTAAAAGGAAAGGTATAATCATCGTGGATGGACAGCAATTAGTAGCAGTCAGTGCTCTGGGAGATGGTAACACTTTGGATGTGGAAGGGAAGCTCTACGTGGGAGGACTCCCCTTAGACTATGTGCCGAAGAATCTTGGGAATGTAAGAAGATTTGGGTTGATGGGGTGTCTCTGACATTTTGCAATACTAGAATGAGTATACTACATCAAAGGCATCCTGTATCCTGTCTCTGGGAGTGAAAAAATAAGTACTTAGGGATGGGGAAAGAAACAACAAAGAAACTAATGACCCTTTACCAGATAAATCTTTCCAGTTTTCTATGGCTTAGTGACTCTAGCTAGAGCTTGTATCCTTGTGTTTTAATAGTAGCCCTTAATAGATTTTTTTATTCTATCAATCACTGTTGAAAATGGATTAAAAATATAAATTTCTGTGTATCACAGGATCTCAGACATTTTGGTGTCTAAATCATATTGCAGGAACGATGTGCCTTAACTATCTCTGAAAGACTGGGTTTAGTCTTTACTATCTGAGATTTAAAACATGCTTTTATACATGCTTTTAGAGGGCAGGTTTTTGTCACCTTCTTCCCTGTGCAGCTCATTATCTCAAGGAGGATTCTGGTGATAACAATGTTCCTCAATTCCTGGGATTACCTTATTCACCCATGCTTTTTAATTGGATAATGGAAGTCACAGACATTCTAATACTTTTCAGTTGCTGAAAACAGTAATGAGTAATTCTAAGGAATCCTTTTGCTTGATAGAGCTCTAGTGATCTACACTTGCAAAATGTCTTGATTTACTTGTTAATTTGCTGAAGCATATTTGTAATGCCTTTAACTTTGAGGATATCCCTGATCTCATTCAGGTAAGTACAATTCTTTATGTTATAGATAGTGAATATTGCATTTCTAAATAGTATTTATTTTGACTTTAGGACATTATGTACATTTGTAACTTGTATAAGTACACATAACAAATAGAAATGTAACTATGTAAATGTTTTAGATCCTCCTGTGTTCTGTTCAGAGAATTTTATTTACAGTAGCATCAGGTGAATCACTTAAGAGTACAGTGCAGTAATTTGTATTGCACACTAACTCTTAATATTATTCCAATATGCTTAGGTGACTCACAGTGTTCCTGCCTGCATCGGTAGCATGATGATTAACGGCAAGCAACTGGACAACGAGAGCCCTGTCTCCATCTTTGCCGTGAATAAATGCTATGCAACAGTGCAGGAAGGTACTTTCTTTGATGGAAGTGGTTTTGCTGCTCTTGGTAAGTGTCATGAAATGAAAGCAGTACCTTACTGAATTAATGTTAACCAAAACGTACTCTTTTCAGGTCTTGCTGGAACTGTGTTTCATTGTCTCCTCACACAGAGAGTACATGCCTTGTATATGTATTTCTATGGAGTCCTGTACTCTGAGCATGCAAAAGTGACCATTTCTGCAAAGGGCTGTCGTCCACAAATGAATGAGCTAACGATTTGAGCACTGGGAAAGAAATGCACTACCTCTTTCTTCAGCTAAGAACATCCATGTTTAAGGTGTTAAAGTCTGTTAAAGGTTATGGAGACAAAAGATGTAGGGTACTTCTGAAGTAATGTGAAGTATTATATTAAATTGTGCTCTATTCTTTGCAAATGAGATAGAATGTATTAAATCTAAGTTAATGAAAAAAAAACCCCTTAATTGGGGGATTGTCTTTTCCAGTATGAAATGTGAATTATGACTTTGGAAAACTTACTTTTCAGAGGTTCTACAAGGTCCTGTCCTGGCAGAATAATTATCAAGGTTTTTAGGTCTTTTAACAACAGTGTATGTATTCTGCTTTATACTGTGAATTGCAAATTTTCTATTAGAAGCTTCTAACTTCTTTTCAGTCAGAGAAGGTTACAAAGTCCGATCTGATGTGAACATCACACTGGAGTTTCGTACGACAGCGGTGCATGGCGTTCTCCTTGGGGTCAGCAGTGCTAAGGTCGATGCCATTGGCCTGGAGATTGTAAATGGCAAGGTAGGCTACCCTGTGCTGGCACACTCTTTTCACAAGGCTTGCTTAGAACTGCAAGGCTAGAACTGTTGTGTAGCACTAAACAGATGCCATGAAATGGGATGGAAAAAAAAAGTCCAAACCAAATCCCCACAGAACGAGTATGGGACAGATTTTCAGTCTCGGAGTTTCTCATACAATCATTGATAAAATGTGAGATTAGCAGAAGCCACTGGAACTTTTTGCCTTTTTTAATAGTTGGTTAATTAATTCATTAATTTTAGTCTGCAGCCACTGTGACCTGCTGTACTACGCACCTTGTATGTTAGACCAAAACCAGACCTTTTTTGTAGCTTAATACTTTTTGTACCATAAAATTACACTTGTCCTTGATAAATACATTATTGCATATACAAAGCACCCTGTTTTGAAATCTCTTCTTCAGTATTCATGAGCAATTAACTCTCTATCTCTACTGGCCGTTATGCTCCGTAAACCTTTTAACAATCAATACATAGTTCTCTACTCATCTCCTGCATAAAAAATTAATACTTGATTGCTCTTAAGTATTTCCTTTTCTCAGAAATTGCTCATTTTTAATTCAAAGCTTCCTAGCTAGAGACAGTGTTGAATGCCACTGTTTCTATGGGACATCCTTTCTCAGTTAATATTTATGTATTTGGGAAATGGCTACTGCTTTGAAAAAGAAATACATTAAATAAATCAATACATGTATTGGCAGTGCTTTCAATCCACTCTTTTTCTCTTCAGTTAAATACAGAGGATCTTCTTTCAAATCTGAAGTCACAGCTGTGAGAAAATTACTTGATTTGTATTTGTAAAAAACATTGAACTCCTAAGTGAAATATACCAGGCTAACCCAATGGACCATTGCATGGATAGATCTAAGTCTTTTAAACTGTAAAGATACTTCAGTAATACACTCTATCTATCAAAGTAAACATTAGCTTTGCATAATTACCAAACGTTTATGAAAATCTCTGCACCAGCAAGATTGTGTTTTTATCTAGGCAGATTAGTTCATGTACTCTTACTTTATATCTTTATTGGCATCTGGCTGTTTATACAGGTTTTATTCCATGTCAACAATGGAGCTGGAAGAATAACAGCTACATATGAACCAAGAGGCACAAACAGTTTATGTGATGGAAAATGGCACAAACTTCAAGCAAACAAAAGCAAACATCACATTTCTCTGATAATTGATGGGAATTTGGTTCAAACTGATAATCCCTACATCCAGTCAACATCTGCAGATACAAACAATCCCATTTATGTTGGAGGCTATCCTGGTAGGTACAATAATATTTCTCTTCCCTTCTCTCCCTCCTGCTCTCACTCTGTCTCATAAGAACAACTCTTAACATGTGCACTCTCTCCCCACCTCATCTGACTCCCCTCCCCTCTTTCCCTCATTCACGCTCTCCATCTGATTCCTGAAGCTCATGGTTGAGTAATAAATCATGGTTACCACTTTCCACATTGTCCCTGAGATCACAGCATATTGAATATTTCTGTGTATTGTCTTTGTGGAAGACTTCATTTAGCTGTTGCGTGTGTTGGCAACGCTGACTGAACTCGTATCGCTTTCCTACACAAATCTGCTCCTTAGTTTGAGAAGGATTTCCTCCACATGGTTTGTCTTTCACAGTCTCTCTCAGACTTCACAATATCCCTGCCTGTGTATGTGAAGGTACAGTTCTTTTGCAGTCAAATTGATATTAAGGCTTCCCTTCACATTATCTAAGTAAGATTTCTTTAGTTCTCTGTTATGTTTTTGCCAATGTTTTGTGTCAGGGGGCTGTGCAGCTGCAGATGAACATGTATGTCCCTTGTTTTGTGCAAATTCCGTTCTGAAGTTACTCTTCAGACATTCTACTATGGTAATATAAAAAGATAGAAACAAAGAGAACAAAAAATTGAATTACTTTTCAATTAAATTGTACAACTCATTAGTTGATAATTTGAGCAAATACAATGTTTTGAGTATCTTGAGTTAGGTGTTTTTGCAATCATACTTTTTAATGAGGATATTGGTACTGAGAGTGAGTAGGCTCCGTGTGGTTTTGAATGTCTTTTGCTTTTAAACATGACATAAACTTGCTCATATCCATTTGTCTCTGAAACAGCTGTTAATCAGTTCAGATATTTCCATTTGTGTGAAAACAGGGTGATGAGATCTGATGATCAAACCAAACTTTTCAATATTTGGAAAGCTTCATGATAACAGCTTGAAATGTAACAGAGCCATCTATTGGACAGGGTTTGGGTGCTTATTGAAAAATGAGTTACTGCTAATTAACTGGATCTTGATTAATATTTGGTCTTCATCATATGCCAAAGCAGCCTTATCAGCATTTTCTGAACTCTCTCTTGGGTTTGGGTTTTTTTTCTAATAACATAATGTGATACTAATTGTTCTGTCAGTGTTCCATCTGTAAGGAATAGGGTTCATAGAGAAGAGTGAAATTCTGCAGAAGGAGAAGGAATTATTGCACAGTTTCTGTAGAAAAAAAGAGGTGGTTTGCCAAAGGAGTCCGTGACTGTGTACAGCTCAATTGTTGCTTTACTTTCTGATGTTTTCAATTTTAACTTGGAAGACATCTATATAGAGTGACTTTTCCCTCTCCTTTCCCCTCTTTTATCTCCCATTGTCCCTTGGTAAAATATTTCTTCAAAGTCTGCACAAGTTATCCCAGTGCATGGCTCATGCTTGAAGGCAGCAGTGGCTGTCCCTGGAGGGACGACTCAGATTATCCAAACATGAATGGAACTTGGTGTTTTTCAGGCGCTGGTTTTGTATCTAGTTTTGGGAGGAGAGGATAACCTGGATCTTTTTGTAATTTTGGTTCACTGGAAATAGATTCTACATATTTCACATTTGTTTTTCAGCTGACGTGAAGCAAAACTGCCTCACAAGCAAGAGCTCATTCCATGGCTGTTTGAGGAACCTCGTGTTGACAAAGGGCCAACAGGCAGAATTGTTTGACTTCAGCAGAGCTTTTGACCTGCGTGGAGTCTTTCCTCATTCCTGCCCTGGGGCTGAACACTGAACTGCTGCAAAGCCTGTCTGTACTGAGAGAGGGGTGTGTTTTTTTGTCAATCTGTTATTTTTCATTCCAATTTCGTAATGGAAAGAATTGGTGAGAGCCTGCATCTCTTTGATTTTCTGGTTGTTTTCCAACTCAGGTTTTTTTTTTTTGTCAGAAGCTCTTTGTCTGCATTTTAACAAAAAGGTTTTAAACAACAAATACCTCTAGTACAATGTTAATGGCATTAATTGGGTATTTTTCTTTGGAGAATGTTTATTAATCAGTGTTTACAGTATGTTTTGATTACTTGACAGTATTTCATTTTATTATGTGTCGATCATTTTATAAAAAGGTCATAATTTTGGTCCATGTAATAAAACTGCAATAAACTCTGCATTATTTCATGGAGTTCAGTTGTCCATACATTTCAGTTAGAAGATGAGCCAGAAAGCTAAGAAGTGAAACATACAAGTGGGTGGAGACCAGCAGAGGGAGCAGGAGACTAAAGGCGTAGCTTTGAAGGTCTGATATTGACTCTAAATGAATAAAATTTTCTTATTTATACTTTATAGGGCAGCTTCAGTTTTTTTCCTCCTGCCTTAATATTCTGTGCTTCTGACTCCCATTAGAGCCACATTGTCTGGGAAGATCATGTTCCTGTTTATGCTTTTGTGTAATCAGCTGCAGCACAAGCAGCAACTCCATAGCACAGAGACATCTATGAAAAATTGTATTGGTGAAGGAATGACTTAAGATCTGAACTGGCAACTACTGTGCATTTTAGTGACGGGAACTAATGCACTTTTCTTGGGTAAACAGCATTTCATGCAAGACACAGGGAAGCTCTGTGATTCCTAATTCACAGGCCAGCCCGCAGTTCTGTCCTTACTTTTTTCCTACTGTGCCCACCTCGTGTTTCTAAAATCAGTCTTCCAGGAGCCAGACTTGGGAGGGCCACATTCGATCGGAATCAAGAACAACTGTTCATCATCTGGCTGCATCACTGAGCAATGACCAACGTGTCTCATGGTTGAAAATGGATCTGTAATAAACAGTTCTTTTACAAATCACTTCCATCTCTTTTTTTCTCTCTGAACTAGCAGTATTTTTATTTGCTGCTTTATAGTACTTCTTTGCCTCTTATGATTTTGTTTGGCTTTTATAATTTGTTCTAAAGACTGTTTTACTCTATGTATTTCATACTGTAAAAAAGTACTGGCTCAAATAAAAGCCCAAAGCAGTGCATCATTGATTTCAATGAGGCAGAATTCTAAGCAGTGTCACTATGTACCTTGCGCTGAGGTGGTCCAAGAAAAGAGCTCCTGCAGCAAAGAACTGCTCCACTTGAGCAAGGATGGCAAAATGTGATTTTTTTCTGTAGCTAACTCTTCAGGTGCTTTAACAACAGAGGTGCTTTTAAGACAGATTCACCACTGCTTTTTGCAATTTCTGTCATCTGCTTCTATCCCAAACCCACGTGTTTAGATTTGAAGAGCTTGCTTTGTTGGTACTGTTTTTATTTTTGACATGAATACAATACAATGGACACGTTCTGCTGTACAAACATTTATGTGTGGGCTTACTTCAACAAAACACATAACATAATGAGGATTGTAAGGGAAACGTACATACAAACATTTTGCTTTTATTAGTGGCATTATATTATTTCCAGAGAAGACAGACATTAATGGAAAGCCATTGAAAAATGAAGCACAGTATGGTTGTCTGTTATCCCAAGATCTAATCTCATAAGGTTTAGACTATATTTGAGGCAACAGGATTTGGATAAAATTTCATCCATATCCTGAAATATGTCCTTTAATAGCTATTTTTTGTTAATTTTCAAATCTTGCCCCTTAGAAAGAGATATTTTTTTAATTAATGTAAAAGACTAGTGGAGAGGTGAAGTTTTGGAATAGTAAACCTCTATGCCAAAATGTTTTTCCTGGACAATGCAGAGTGAGGTAGTTAATATTATACATAGACACAGACACATTTGCACACACTCACACATTCTAATGATATTGACTGCATAAACAGGTTAGAGCATTCCAGTCTGTTTCCAATACCTACTTCTTGCAATACACACTCTCTCTGTGTTGATATGCAAAATGCTGTCTTTGTAGAACCACGGAGTACACCAATGTTTGAGTCATCTTTGGAGTTTGCAAAATAATTTTTTCCCTGCTTGCTACCCCTTTCTCATTAATAGTGTTCTACGTATGTTACTGTTTGTTAGGTGACAATCCTGTTGCAATTTGGTTTTGAATTTGACTGCTCTTAGGAAGAACAAAATTCCCAGTACCTCTACTGAGATTTTGTAATAAAAGGTGTGAGGGTGAGACCACATATTCAAAAATGTCATAGAGATTGTTCAATTTGTCTGCTGCGTCTTAGGTCAAGTTAGTGTACCACGAGAACACAAAACAACTTAATGTGTAACAGTATTAACCATAGTACACATGGGTCATTAGGTCCATTTGTATCAAAAAAGACTTTTTCCACTCTGTTTTCAGAGACAGCAGGTATTTGGCCATGCTGTAATAGTGTGGGCACTGTACACAGAAGCTAGCTCATCTACTAATGTGCACGTCTTACGAAGTTATAGGTAAATTTAGTAAAAAACAGATGTTCAAAGGATGGAAATTATCACGTCAGATTTGGCTTTCATAAGTTTGTGAAGTGGTAAAAGGTGAAAATCTTCCAAAGCTCTCTTGTATCCTGTATGGAATACAGTGAGATCTGTTTCAGAACTAGTTTTGACTTAAGTTCTCATTTCTGGGTCCAGGACGCATGGAAAGCTGTGTCACAGCATAGACACATGGGTGCTCTAAACCTTCCCCTGCATGGCCTTTACACAGTGAAGTGAGTGGCCAAGGTGGAGGAGGTTAATTCATTTGTCTGAAAGTACTGTAGAAAGTTACCTCATTTCTTACAACGTTTCACATTCTTTAGTTAATGTTTAGGCTTTCTGCATAGTCCTAAGAGCTCTTTCATTGGCTATAAATACAACGAGGCTTGGCATTTATGTGATACTCTTCGTATTCAATGCAGTTTTCACATAAAATCCCTTTGCTGAGTTTGTCCTTCCTAGATGGATGTTTATAACTCCTCTTCTGTTTGGGGAGTTGTTTGGCTGCATCTGAGCAGAATTTAACTCGACTAATTCTCACATTACCTTTATAAAGAAAGTACTAGTCCTGCTTTACAGCTAAAAGGAAAGGGCAGCATAACAAAAAGAGTTGTACATTGCCACAGAGGGAACTGAAGGGAATCGGGAACAAACCACCTGGCAAAACATTTATGCTTAGTCCTATGAATGAACCACAGATCTGCTACCTCTCATGTACTTAAAATAAATAGTTGTCAAAACAAGCAGTGTATTTTATAAAACAACTGGTCTTGTTTTTTTTTTTTTTTTTTCCTGGCTGCGACTATGCATCCATTAGTGTTTTTGTTTTTGAAAAAGAAAAGGAAAAAAAAAAAGAAAATTAAAAATGTTACTGTTTTAAATAACATTAAAGCATAATGTTGCGAAATGTTTATAATTTTTTACCTCAAGAAGGTAGGAGGAAGAGGAGCTGCCCCCAGTAGACCTTATCGTTGCTGATTCAATGTTGATTTATTTCACTGAACACCAACAATGAAAGTTAACTACTGGGGACCATGATTAACATTGACTCAGAAGTAGGGTTTCTAGAGTATGAAAGTCTTCACTGCACAGCTACAGCAGAGTAGTTCATCACAAGATACAGGCTTTCTCTGCAGGGCGGTGTACTTTATGTTCACCTGGAGGACTTGGTTCAGAATGCTTTTATGCTGCTGTCTGGTAAACAGCACACCAGTTTCTGTCTCATCTGTGTGTCCAGATCAGGAACTACACCCATGACTCAGGCTGTGGGTGAATTCATTGTGCAATAGCATCATCCAATGACAGAGGCATTGCAGTGCAGTTGAATGCATTAGTTCCCATCTTGTGTAAGACAAAAATGAAATAAATACTTGTTTTTCAGAGACTTATGATTTCCCTACTCAACAAACATGCTTTAGTTTGCAAAGTATAGTCAAAAATAAGAGAAGTAGGTAAAGAATAGTGCTCACCTTTGTGACTGGCTACAGCCTGGACAGACTGTAGTGCATTTGCTGTGCTGCATTCCCAGTGCAATCACAGCCACTGTTCTCACATCAGCCTGTGTGTTTCACAGACCATATACTGTCTGTACAAGGACCTGCAATTTGCCATGCATTAGTAAACCCCTCATAACTGAACCTAGTTTGGCTAATTTTGATGCCTGAATGTGTAAGTATTTCTTAAGAGTATTAAATCCTTCTGCTTATTGGAAGCTTTTTTTTCTCTCACGCTGTACGATACAAGATCTGGACAAAGATCTCTCTTCTCAGTGCAGCTGAATAGTATACAAGTTGCTTACAAATTAAAGCTAAAATATGAAAGAAAATAATTAGGTTACAAATTAAGAATCTATAATGTTTAACAAAAAAAAAAGATGGCTGTAAGTGGCAGCATGAAAACATATTATGGCATTACACACACTTAAATCTGAAAGTATCAAGTAAAAGAGGCATGGGAGTACATCCCTTCTCACCTAGAATTTGTCCCCTCAAGCGTGTTTATATAATGAGAATGGAGGAAGAAGTGGTCTGTGGCACTACAATTGCACACAGTGATGTGATTCAGACAGACGATCTTGGAAGACCAGTAGTAATATATACAGTGGTACATACATAAAGCAGTGTAGCTGTCTATACAGTAGCTCTTCCTCTTGCCTTCTTCCCTCAGCACCAGGTGCTCATGAGGAATGACAGAGACATAAATGTTGCAGTAATGCACACTGTATGGGTTTACTTTCAGCAGAAAGGTTTGATTTTCTCACACAGCTGTCTTGACGCTGCTACAGGTCAAGATCCTCTCTTCCATCCTTGACAGTTAACTTCTCCTCTTGAATGTCTCTGTGATGCTTGTGTGCAACACTGTAGTTGGTAGTGTTTCATGCATCCATCCTTGGATGCCACTGGCTTCTTCCCAAAAATTCGTGTTCTAGGAAATTCCTGGTCAGGAAATTAACAACTCCTTATGTGACAGGATATTTTCTGTGCACTGTACCTTGGTCCATCCTTAACTCCTGGGCCAGTGGGCCCAAGTGTAGCCCATATGGAAGCATACCTGGTGTTACATTTTCTGATAGTTCAGAAGCTGGAGTGATAACACTTATTCCAAAAGTACTACATGGCAAACATCAGTTGGACAGTACAGTAGAAAGGAATGATGTCCTGCAGATACCATTTTGTTTCGTCTCTGACAAGAGCTTCTTAAAATGACAGGCATCAATGTTGTCCACTTGGCTTTTGTCCTGTACACTGCAGCCTTCTGCTTCAGCTTGCTTTTGGCTTTATCACCCATTCTGCATGAGGATTTGCATGGTAAACATCTAACATGTATGCATCTGGATCCAAACAGTGCTGACCTGAAAAGGAATCAGCAACCATGAATTGTAGGATGTTCTGAGCATGTTAGTAAATGGGACAGAGCTATGTTAAAATGTCCTTGAAAATATCTCTGGCTTGCACATAGCGAGCCTGGTTTGGTGTGTCCAGCTAACATCTTGGCTGGACACAGATAGAGGCTTTGGTAAATTTGTGAGTCACAAATTCATTTTTGACTTCCAGGCAAGATGCCCTGAATTCCACTGAGTTATAGACAAAGCATTCAGTCAAACAGTGGGCAAACATTAGGGTTCCTTTAGAAGCATTAAAAACATAGTTACTATAAGTGCCACAGTATGTTTTTTTTAAATTGATTTGGGTTTACTGGGCTGGAATTACAACTCCATGACTTTGCTTCTACATTATTTTTAAATGCTGAAAAAAGTAGCTCTGTAAACAGTGTTTTCCTATCCAGCTAGGATCTTGCAAAGAAATATAGGGGTTATATCAAGTCTTTTTTGGCCTTTTTTTCCCAGTTGCTTTTTTTGCTGGCTAAAAAAAAAGCGTCCTCTGAAGTCTGACCATTTGAGGATTTCATTAGGTGGTGGCTGGGAATCGGAGGTGTCTGCCACTTGTGCCAAAGAAAGGCATTTGGTGCCTCTTAATTGAGTAATAAAGCAATAAATTCTTGAGTTAAGTTGATTTATTGGACCACATTGCATTTACACTGGGTAATGAAGCCATTTAACTGGTGAGGTTACATTGCTGTGACAAAAAAAAGATTGTGATAAAGTTTTTTGTAGTTATTTATAAGGACACTGAGGTCCTAATGATTTTCTTCAAGTAAAAGCAATATAAATAAATTCATGCATAATCAGTAGACTAAGGTGCCCTGAAATATCTAGGACTACAATTTAGGTAAATAATTTTAAGAGAAGATGCAAATTAAGTGTCTGAATTTTTGAGTGTGATAGGAATACTTGGGATTGTTTCACAAGGCCTTTACAATCTCCTGTATAAGGACCAGCTGGACAACCTCTTTAGCTAGGCAAAACAAATCACTAATCAAATTTAGCTTTCCCTGTCTTCAGTAACAAAGACTTTGCTTCCAGATTGCTGCTGAAGTGGGTCAATCATATTTTGTAATAACATTATAGAAACCCCTTAGAGCTGAATCTAGAAGAATTAAGGAATCTAATCAGGGAGTTGACAAAAGATTCCAACAGAGCATCCAGAATTGCAGTATGAATAGAGGAGAGAGTCAGGACTGTGCAATATCAAATTGAAATCTGGTTTCAGTCAGGAATTTTGGGGCAAGCCACTGTTGTTGTTGTTACAAAAATGTCACTGCATGAAACAAGGAAGAAGACTAAATCCCTTCTGCATAGAATTTATTATCTAAACAAAGCACACAGATTAGGATGAGTATAGTACACCCATACATGCAAGGGATGAATTCTCAATTGTATGTTTTTTTTTGTTTGGAGGAGGTTAACACTTAAATATGGTGAGGAAGAAATGGTTCTTGGGAAAACACTTGACAGTGAGGTGGAATCTGCTCATGAGGTGAAAAGGATGGATTTCTTAGCTATGGAAAAATGCACAGTTTGGAGAGCAAGGGAGGCAAGTGAAAGGTCAGATGAATTTGGCAAGACTGTAAGGAGTCCTGCTGAGAATCAACCATCAGGTCACTATCGCCTGTGGACTGCCCCTCCAGTCACACTGGAGTTGAAAGGAATCATTACTTTTGGGTCAGGCTCCTTTCCTGCAGATGAACTGGAGGGTAGGAGAGATCCAGCTGTGTGAAAACAGCACTGCCCTGATGTGATTTAGGAGGCAAAGGACATTCTGAATTGAATTTAAAAAAAATGAGACCTACCTATATTTCCTCCAATTTCATGTAAACTTTGGATCTGTCCTCTCATGTTCTGTGATGATCCACAGCTAGGATGGAAAAAAATCCTTCAGTTTGTTTTTCTGTTATAACCACTGAATTATCAAACACAATTTATATTAAACTAAAAATCTGAAATTTTTGCCCCGTGAACTTACTCACCAAAAGCAAGGACTTCTACCATTGAACCTGCTACAGAGGTAGATTATTGTGTCACAGTTAACTAAACCTTCTATTATGTTATTTTTTATTATTTGTCTAAAGAACAGACTTATTTGGTAACACATGAAGACTTTGCAGAAAGACTTTCAGACACAATTTAACATTTCCCATAACTTACAAAAATAAGAAAAATAATGTTTTATGGGCAGTTGTAAGACAATCTCCCTTGGTTCTCTGTGTAACAAGTCTGTAAAACATTTTTTTTTAGTAGTGGTATAACAGAGGGCAGATTGATTCTGTATAGGAGCCAATTACTAAGCAAAGAATAAAGAATAAAATCAATGGTTAAAATTTCTTTGACTAACCATAAATTAGCAATTTTAGATTAGGAAAAAAGAGACCTTGTAACACAATGAAAAGGGAACAATCTATTCATGAATGGTTCTGACATTATTGTTCAAGAAAAACAAAATGTTCTGATTTACCCACCTGTTTTCACAGTGGAATCGAGCCAGGATGTCTTTGGCTTTTGTTTGGCTGTTGAGTTGAATTGCCATAGAGATTTTTGAATGCAGTGGAGCATAAACTCTTATAACTCCCTCGGGTATGTCAGACTGCAGGTATGAGGGAAAAGTGACAGCTCCCTAAAATCAAGAGTCAGCAGAGTGAGTCTAAGGCAAATATTGCTCTAGCTCCATTCAGAAGCACTTCAGCAACTCTTTTGAGGTTGCTTGCAAAAATCACCATTCTGGATTCACTTTATTATTCAAAAGTCATATTTGCATTCATATAAATGCAAATTGGTAGATACAGTGTAATGAGTCACCACACAAAGACACAAACTCCTTGGTAAGTATCACAGAAGTGTGTGCAGAATAAGGTAAAAAATCCTGAACTTTAATTGCTTGGAGTAATAATTGAGTTGTTATCTGAGATTTTCTTAAGTTATTTCTGTTAACATTTGTCAGTGAACCAATCGCTTATTTAAAAGTACATAAAAATGATTAGGAATGTCCGCTCTTCCTTTTAAAGATGAACTTTTCCTGAGGCGTGAATATCCAATTCTCTGTTTCCACTTTGCATAGCTTTGACTAGATTGAAGTGTATGTACAGTAAAATATCAAAGTGCCATATGGTTTCTGTTAACTTGAAATTTGACCTTGTCTAGGGTTCAAACAATCATCTATGAAGTTTATGCACTCTTCCATGATTAATGGCGGATAAATCAATTAGCTAGGTTTGCATTCCCGTTCTAATCCGGTTAATACCATGCTGAGCAGAGTACAATAGTCTATGCAGTCTCTGTCCCTGTGTAATTTAGAGCATCTGAGACCTGGGGATTGTGTTGAGTGCACTCAAAATTCAAGTCAGTTATACAAACAGGCTTTGCCTCCAATTTACCCTTCATATTTCAGCTACCTGCCATCGTTACCCTTGTTTTTATTAGACATAAACTCAATTACAACAATCAATGACCTTGTCTTCCCGAACGTACAATGACTGCAGTAATTGACTCTCCTCAGAAGCTCTCACCATGTTCATTCCAGGGTGAATACAGTTTTGCAACACAGTAGTCTACACCTCCACTTGAAACAAACACCTCTGTCTCTATCTGCAACACAAATGTGTGTCTTATCCACAGTATATTTCAATCAATGCTGGCAAATGGATTCTCCAATAGGCTGAATTAATATAGATTCATAATCACACACACAAGGGAATCACAGAATCTTAAGGGTTGGAAGGGACCTTGAAAGAATCCATATATATGATTTATTTTTACCTGTTTCTCTCCAGACTTTCCCTTCTGCATTTTCTCTCTTGTCTGTATTGGGTGGTTCATTCTCTATTTTTTATAATCTCTTAATACCACTCCTTTGTAATTTGTTGGGTTATTTTGGTCTTCAAGACTATTCCCCAATAACTATAGTGTCTGACCAGTTCCTTGACTGCCTCTCTTATAGTTCACCAATCTCCATTCTTTTAGACCTCCATGGAAGACTCTAAAGCCATTTTCTCCAGGTTATTAAAGGTACTGTATGGAAATGCTACGTATAAGCTGCTATAGAGACTGCATATGTTGTGCATATGTACACAACATGCTTTGTTGCCCAAATTATAAGTAGAACTGTACACCTAACTTAATTTTAGGTGTCTATAGAAGAGGCATACCTCAAGTAAGTCCCTGAACTCCATATCTAGATGGTGGAGAAAAATTGGTGGCTTGAAGACCTCCAAAGAACTATTTTTGTATCAGACTTTCTTAAGTCTGAACTGCATCTGGATCTCTAGAAATCCTCAGAAGTATCCAGCTCTCTCTGATGACCATATAGGAATAATTATACAATCTACTTCATTGAGTTCTTAAAATGTAGAGCAAGTTTTGGTGTCTATGGTAGGGAAATTGGATCTTCTTGCTGCTTAGAAAGTTAGTGCAAAGTTGTAAAGCTGAACTTTCCAAGGAGAATATTGAGTGGCTTTGACCAGGGCATGGGCAAGTGCAATTAATCCTGATATGCAGCATCATACTACTCAACTACAGATCAATTCATTTGTTGAATATCTACAGATCATTGTTGTCAAGGACAGTCCACATTTAACCATTTTCTTATAAATCGGGTACAAAACCAGCATGTGTTAGTAAAAGCTTATAGCTTGGGCTGCTAGAAATCATTCTGTCTTTCTCAGCTTTTCTCAGTCAAATCCCCAAAGCTTCCTCATAGCAGGATGTTGGACTAGGAAACACATCTTGCAAGATAACTCACAAATCAGCTTATTTTATTTGGCAAATTTTTTTCTCCCCAACCCTAGAAGCTTTTATTGAGGTAAGAAAGGAGTGAGTCTGGTTAAAGCTGCCCTTGAAAATTCTGTATTTTTATCATACCTCTGGTCTTTCAGGTCTCTCCCGTTCCATGGTCTTTCTCCTCAGGAGTTTTCTCACTCCTTTGTCAAACATCATCTGCCTCTTGCTGTTGCTCATTGCTGCCTCATTCATTTTTCTCACTTGGGAAATCAGGAAGGATGGGACCTAAAGGGAGGTAATCAAAGCTAAGAATATATATTCAATTCTTTTTTTCCCCCATAAAACAAGTTTTAGAACTTTAGAAAGGCGCCAGATTTTGAGCAGCAGAAGCTCTATTTATTCCCAGAAGGTACATGCAATTAGTAGCTCCCTCTTAACAATCCACAGTTATTCCTTTGGTGAGTTGTAGATCATCTCTCGTACCATATGAAACTTTTTAGTAATGTTTGCAGTTTACGGGAACTTTATTGGAGATAGTCGTTGTGATCCCCATCTTACTCTCTGGCTGTTATCAGGAAACGAGCCAAGATTGTCATCATCTCATGCCAACCTTTAGAAGTCCAGTGACTAGTAGAAGTTTTTGGCCAATATTGTTGTAGACTAGACTTTAAACAGTCATTTAATCTCAATCAAGTCTAGATATCTCTCTCAGGTATCTAGATTAAATCATTCTCCTTTGCATTCTTCTGTAAACAGTGGTGTGGGATGGGTACCTCCAGAAGGAAATTTGTGCTAAAATGGATGTCTTAGGTGAGGTGAATCTCCATCCAGAGGTATCTGTCACACTATCTCATTCTGGATATACTAGACTCCAACAAGCTTCCAAAGAATAGCTAAGTGCTTCTTCTAGGAAAGTCTGTTCATTGTAATTTCTACAGAGCTGTTGCATTAAGCAAAATACTTCTCTATGCTGGAGTCATAAAGATGGAACCAGTATTACTCACTGTCCACAGGATGTCCTGGTACCGAATTAAGAGGCGCACAATGTGCGCTGTGGTGGCGGCTGTTTGCATTTCTTGTTGGTTTGCACGTTTCCCTTTGTAGATGAAGAGGTTTGGTGCAACGATCATAGAAACATTCCACAAATTCATTTTATTCTTCCCTTCATTAGCAACCACTTTCTTCAGGAACTGAAGAAAGGCCTGAAAAAACAACACTTGTTATGCTGAGTCTCACAAAATAATTTATTTACTTCTTAAGTGCAGCATTTTCAAATACCTATATCAAAAGCTGCTGTATTTGCTTTTCAATGTGAAATTTATGGGTTTTTGCATAATTTTGCATTTTAAATTTGATATTTGCTGGCACAACCATGTGTCAATCACAGATAAATAATGTTATCCAAAGATACTTTAATAAATTATCTATCACTTAGAGCTTAATCCCAAATCTCTAAATCAAGTACAGTGTCTGCATTAAGGCTCTGAATCCTTCAGTAGAGGAAAAATATACAGGTGTTGCAATGGAATAGTTAATTTCTTCATAAACTTGAAGGCATCCATTTTGATGTATCTGGCCAAGGCTTTTTATATATCTGTCATCAGAATGATCAGCCTATCTTCAAATGTGCACCAGTCCCATATGTGATATAATCTGAGAAATTTTTGCCAGCGACCTCCAAACTTCTATTCTGGGATAATGAAAGCAAGAAGAGCTCAGTGATTGTTCGTTGACATCACTGCTGCACACGCATGGCAGAGTCAAAGAAAACTCATTTCCCTTTTGGGCTATTTATTCAGAATTTTGCTTGAGTGACTGAATAGGATGGGTTGCAGCTGTGGTTAGAGTTGGTGTCTGCCAATGATTCCTTTTGCAACGCCATACCACTAAAACCACTGTCTATGTACCCTAACATTGCAATTAAAATAGTTTTACAAATCCAGGAATTATACAACAGAAACTGCATTGGAGAAATTTCTAAAATCTGATTATATATAGCAAGTAGACATGAATTCAGTTTTGTCATCACTTCTATTTTTTTATAAAAACCTAGTAATAATTAAGACTACTCATCTAGAATGTGTTTTAAGATATACAGCTCTATGAAGATGTGGATTTTGGTAGATGAAATAACCCCCATTTTTCACAGAGCACTAGTAGACCTCCAAATGCTTTCAAGAGGGTTGTTATTCTTTTCTCTTGCTATTGTATAAATATATACAGGTAAAGAAGGCACCTGGACTCATAAACTACCTCTAAACTGACCACTGGGAGACTTTCAGAGGTGAAGGACCTGTTGAGCACAGAACTGATGTCTGAGGCCTCCCAGAGGGCTTGTTAGCTCAGGTTTCCTTTACGTGGAAACACATCTAAAGACAGAATCAATGGCTTATAGCCACCATGTTTGTATCAGGAAGTAGTACATGGGTGTGGGCATAGGTTTGTAAGGCAATCCAGCTGAGACTGAGGTCCTGACATCCATGCTACAGATGTACATTTCAGGAACATTTACTTTTTTTACTTCAGTCTGATCCAGTGCCTGGAAGCCCTTCAGCACTAGAATCACAGTAAGTGAGCTCCTGGGAGGCATCTAACTTCATCCTGAAGAATTCCAGTTATACAGAAAACCCAGAAACTGGACATTCTTTAACCACACTGTGTGAGGAACATGCCTCTGAAACAGATGCTCCAGAATAAATGATGCCTAGGAGCTATTTACTGACACAAGCAGTTGGATACCTCCAGCAACCACTGGAGAAAGAACAACAGACAGGGATCTGGAACATCTTTCAAAGGAAATTACAAAAACACAGATAAATACTTTCATGTTCATCATCTGATCACTGACCGAAAAAAAAACAGGTCTGTCATTTAAATGTCAAAAGCACGACAGATGGCAAGTAAGAGCAAATAAAGTACTTACCTTGGCTGTGTCTCTGTTGGCTTCAGGCAGCAGCATTATCAACAGATGCAAAGCTTGTAGTTGTAACTTGATCTTGGAGATTTCTAAGAATATGAATAATTAACAGTTTTGAAATCCCATTTGCAACTGGTTTGTTCTAAAATCCTTGTTGGTCAGTAGTTCTAGAAACACAACAACCACTGCCCAGTCGAGACTAGCGTGATTACATGTTGCTTAACTGTAACTTTTCTCCCAAATATAAAATCTATTTAATGAGTGAAGTTTTCCTCATTATCTCAGATCTTTGTCATAGGGGGAGATGAAGCTGTGTAAAATTCTGTCTCAATAGCAAGGAGACTATTTTTCATTACTAGCCAGTTTCTCTTTGATATAATGATATAAGAACGTGTTGTGAATATCAATCAAGTAATTTTCCCCTTTCAAATAGAAAGGGGTATGTTTGTTTTCAGAAAATTTTTGGTCTAATATTAATTTATTGAACTCTTGTGCCGTTGGAGATTAATTGCTTATAACTTAAAAATTATTTGTCCCAAATCTGGCACCCCTTGTCAGTTACAAAATACCATCGTATTTTAAGCAATTGGTATATGCTGATACAGTGCAATACTCCCTAGACAAGCCAGAGTGGAGAAGATGGGAAGAATAACTCTGCCATTTGCTTCCACTCCGGGTGGATGAGAGAGGTAGAGAGCTGGATAAAAACAAAGTGCAAGTTGTGGATAATGTATCTGTTGTAGTGAATAAAGTTATTTTATTCTGTACAGACACCTCCCATTCAGTCTTTTCTTCCAAACTGCTAAATGACTGTAATCACACAGGAAGGAGCCACCTCCTTGTGCTCTTTAAACTACCTCACTGAAAACCTGGCAGCAACCTTCTGTAAACATCTTAAGTTTTTCATACCAATTTGCCTAATAAAATTGACCATCCTGATAGTTTAACTCGGTTCTAGCTCAAGCAAATTTACAATGAAGTCAACAGATATGGCAAGGTGCTACTGCATTCTTCCTGGAAGAGAAATGAACAACATGTACTGAGAATGAGAGGCTGTATGTACACTGAAAACAAAACCCAACTGCCTGAAGCTTTCTGTTGATCACACATATCTTTATATAAATATTCTGACCTCATCATAAACCTTAAGAGAAATGAAATAGATCTAATAGAATATCAGCTAAAGGGCAGTGACTTGGGTTTATCTTGCAGAAATTTTAATTTGTGAAATCTATTATTTGTGTGAATCTGAGTCTATACATGGACGTTATCGCTCAGATATTATTTGTTCACAGGCTTAAAATCTTACATTAAACAGTTCTGTCAGTCACACGAGTCTATGCTATTAGCTAAATGCAGAGACTTTTTTCCATTTGAAGTGGAAAGCTTGCAGAAAATGTAAATGTTTAGGCAACAAATTAGACATTTTTTTCTATCCACTTCAGAGAGAGAAAAAATATGTGGATTTCTTCTCTGTACTTCAAAGAGGGAGAAAAAAGTAATGCCTACTGTTACATTTTATCTAGATCAACCCACATTAACTCAATTTCCACATACTTTCCACTAACGTGATAAAAGCAGGCAGATATTCTACTGTGAAGAGTGGGCTTGGTAGTTCTCTTATAAACATTTTCAGCAGTCCTGCTGCATCATTGTTTCGTACTTGGTCCCAGTCAAAAGTGTCTTCATAAAATTTCGTCTCAAGTTCTTGATGGAGATTCTGAAAAGTAAAAGGAACATCTGACATTTAATCATTGCTTCTGACCTGGCAGCTTGAGAACACTTCAGAAATTCCATTACAAACAACAGATAGGTTTACACTGCAGTGTTTAGGGCAAGGAGCCCTAAACCAGTAGCAGTCTAGGTACAACTGAGTGGAGCTCAGAACAGCTTAAATTGGATGCCTGGGGATATTTTGCAATGCAGGTTAAATTTGGTTTGCTATAGCAAAATTTCTGCAAGTGACCCATTTGAACCATTTCAAAGCAAGACAAGTTTGTGCAGTGTCTTAGAAATAAAAATAGAAAAAAAAATCAGTCAGCAGAGCTGTTTTTGGGTTTGGTGAGTTTTTTTTTATTTTTGGGTTTGGTTTGTTTTTTTTTTTTTTGTAGAACACTCTTCAGAGGTTTTGACCCTTAAATCACAAATGAGTGGCATTTCTTCCTGACTGCCAGTGAACTTACTAGATAGCTTGTTGGCATATGAGTCCATGGACCTTGAACAAATGGCTTTAACTTCAGGTCTTCCTGTCTTGAGATGTTTTCTTTTACAATAGCTATAATTAGATTTGATCCCTTCATAGAAACGTAAAGGTCTCAAACCATTACTGGCAGAAAACTTCCACTTAATACATGTCAAAAAAACTCCTCAAAAACCACAAAAGAGACCTAAGACAGAATTGGTTATACTATTTTGTGTGCCTGTTTAATCCTCTTCTTCTCCAATGTCAGCATCTTGCTCTGTTGTAGAGGTCTACTTAGCTCTGGAGGATAACTAATTG
This sequence comes from Urocolius indicus, assembly GCA_013401255.1. NCBI lineage: Eukaryota > Metazoa > Chordata > Aves > Coliiformes > Coliidae > Urocolius > Urocolius indicus. The sequence continues at coordinate 178,140 of WBNH01010359.1, forward strand.
ATGTTTCATATGTGTGTGAATGGAAATATTCAGTAAGGCTCCTAGTAAGAACAGAATTTGGCCTCAGAAATATATCACTGTTTGGAAAATGCAAGCTCCTCAAAAATTAGGTTAATAAGATTGAAGGACACTATTTTAATATAAGGATATCCAGAAATAATGCAGCTTTCACAATTATCACTCTTCAAACACTACCTTATCCACAGAAAGTTTCTTGCTGCATTTTGTGAGACTATTTATGACAAAATCTGTCTGTAGCTAATATTCAGGTTTTAGATCATGTTTTTGTCAAATGTACTTTAATATTACACACATAAAAAAGTTTAGTCCATTCAGACAGAAAAGCTTTTGATAATAAATTCTGTTTACTGTGTCTCACATGAATGGAAGGAAATTACATGTCAAATACAGTCACACATAATGAAGTGGAATGGTTGGCACAAAAGGAAATAGAAAGTCATTGAGGATTTGGTATATAATGTTACAATTTATTTTTTACTAGCATATTTCACTGTTTGTAACCTGGGCTATCTCAATTTCCTCTGTATTCACATCCTTTGCACATAATCCATACAAACACCTGGATTAAATTATCTCTTGGTAACCGACTGAGAAATGTGGAACAGAAATCCTCACCTCATCAAAAGCACAAAAGGAGAGAAAAATTGCTCCACACTTTTCTGCTGAGAACTGGAGGAAAGCCGTAGAAATAGAAAGCAAGATTTTTGAAATATAGACATTGACTATATATCTCCATACAGCCAATTATATAGGTGTATTTTATACACTCTTGTAACCCACATATACACACATATTTGCACCTAAATACTTTTAAAAAATGTTTTTGCTTTTATTTTTTTAAATGTGACTGATCCCACAGTAGACTATACATGTTTGGTTCACTGGAGATTTTGTTACAAATAAGATTACAGAGGAAAACTTGTATTTATTTCTTCTAGTCTTTGTTTTATAGAAGAGTAAACTTTAATCACTTCCATATGCCTTTTCTTTCTCCAAACAAGACAAAAATAAAATTGGAATGCCCTCAAATCCTAATGTCGTAATAATGTATGAAGACTTTGAAGGATGAAATCTGGATCTGCTTTGAAAAACAATCTCTCTCTTACTGGTTGGCTTGTTGGAAACACTTAAATGAAGCCAAAATTGAAATAATTTAAAATTTTCCTATGGGTAATTTAACTTACCACCGTGTATAGGAGAGTTACATACAGAACCATATCTCATCTCCCTGGATATAGGTTGTGAATAAGAAGTGAATAAGGCACAGTATAGTATATGCTAAGAATATGAAAGTAATTAAAATAGTTAGAGCGCAGCCTTGCTGTTCAGTCTCCCCAGAGAGCCTGGTAAAAAAAAGATTATGTGAAAAAAAAAAAGAGATTATGTGAAATAATACTTAAAGTATTTGTATGAAAAAATGAGGAAGCGGAAAGGTATAGGCCGAATTAGGATCTCCCTTATGCAAAATGTGGTACTTTGCAAGATGTTGAGTGCTTTTGTCAGTCCACAAAGTCCAAGGAAGCTGGAATGTTCCTGCCTACTTTTGATTTATTTCCTGTAATGCTGCCTTTTCTTGTACAACCACTTTTGATGATCCACAACTCATGAATGTTTAGTGATCCCCAACACTTGTGTGCTGTTGCAATGGTGAGACTTCCTGCCTCAGAAAGCAAGACCAGCCTTTCTTGAGGATGAGAAAGTGGGAGAGTGATACACAATAGAAATTGCTTAAACCAGACCAAAAAATGATCTAGAAAAAAAAAAAAAACTCAAAATCTGGGAACGAGGTAGACAGTACTAAGCCCAGAAAAAGCTCATTTTCCTAATTTGCCACTGCCAAAGGTTTACAGCTTCTGCAATCAAGTTAATCTGGAGAAACAACTGCAAGCATTACTGCACCACAGTGTAAAATTATTGGGTACCAACTATCCTGCGTTCGTAGTGCACAAATAGCTTATGAAAATACAGTACTTGATGTTGCCAAACAGTGAATGAAGGCCAAATTTCTTTCACTTGAAACATGACATTGTAAGATGACAGAAGATAAATGTGAAATAAAATGACACAAAGTTTAAAGTGACATAGAAGAAGATCTTTATCTGAAGTCTGCTCAGTTTAGAAACTCTGAATTTCTCAAATAAATTGAACCAGAGATAAGATCACAGTAAGTTTGGATGACAGAGATAAACTAAAAGGATTCCTCAAAGTTTACTGGAAAAAAACTACATTCAATATTAAGTCTGTACTTTATATAGAACATCAACAAATGCAAAGCAGTAGCCCACATGTTCTGTGATTTAGTGGTTCCCAAGAACCAATCTGACCTTTCACTGGTAGGAATAGAAATGCTGAGCTACACACATCAGTATTTATGTGCAGTTGCAGCCTGAATTTGTGTGTGCTGTATTATTTTACTTATTGTCTGTGATCCACGAGACAGAAAACTGGCACAAGCATGTACCTTGACTCTGGAAGCAGATCCAGGCACTCGTAGAATTCCTTCGGTTTCTAAACCCGTTTCCTCAAGCTTGAGCAGCAACTGTAAAACAAGGCAACAAAATCCAGGGAAGTAAGCAGAAGCACTTAAAAGTACTATTTACATTTGTTTTGCAATTGAGGTATTCTTGAAATTAATTTCAAAATAAACTTTTTAATGTAATTTGCTAATGAAAAATAAGCCAGCTCGTGTAAATAAATGTTCCTAATTTGTTCCCCATATTCCTGACCCTGAAATACGGAACATGCAGAGTACGGAAAGCAGATAATGTAATAGGCCCCTCCGTCCTTGATTTGAGACTTGGCACTGCTACAGAACAATTAACATATGAGTGTATTAATAAAAGGGCAGATATGCTGGGTAAAACACAATGGTGTTTTGAGGGAAAATTAACCTCTGAGAAATGTTTAAGTCTTTCCCCAAGGAGCATAATGGAAAGGTCTATAGATAACATACGTTTCTGGGAACTGAGAACTCAGATTAGAAAATGATCCCAGGATTTTTTTATTTTGAAATTTCTGTGAACAGAGGAACAGGCTTTCCACTTTAATTCTTCACCAAAAAGACCCCAAACTCAACAGAGAAAAGTTTTCATTTAACATAATTTAGAATGAGATTAAAAAAAATAAATCATTTCCTAGCATTTATTGATACAGCTCTGGATTTTCATTACCAGCTCTGTTTCCTGCCCTAGCTATTGGCTCTTTCTGATTTACCATGATATCTTGATAGAGGAGCTGTGCAGCTGATTGCCAAGTCATGTAAATATTCAGGTCATGACAGTGTTTCCCCTGACACTCTGCACTGCTTCCTCTTTAGTCACTATTAACAGGGAAATTTGTTGTAGTTTCGAGTCCACTTAAACCTGTGTAGTTGTGTGTGTGCTTGTGTCTGTGTACCTATCTCCAAGACATCCACTGGATGTCATTGCACTGTCAAATGATTTACATGAATAACGTTGTCTCATCATACAAACCTCAATGAGAAGATACCAATTCCATTCTGGAAATAGCTAAGTAATTTGGTGAGAATTTGTTGTTAATTAGACAGTAACAGTAACAGTAATTAACAGATTGATTTCCTGTGAAATTAAAACTCCAGACAACTTGTCTCTGCCACTTCTGCAAAGACATAAACTTTTGCATGGCTCTCTAATTTAATGAAAAAGGGATATAGAAAGCCAGACATCTGTTTCCTGATTTTTCCTGTATGGTATCATATACTGTTGAAAATCCAAAGAGGTCCCTACTACAGATAAAACACACAAAAGAATCAAATATTTGCTCCTTGTCACAAGATTTTCAAAAGCATAACATAAAGACAGACAACTTGTAGACACCTCCAAAACTGTAAAACCTGCATCTTCTTTTATCTGATGACTCTTTCATGTGTCAATGCAAATGATGAAAAACAAATCTTAGTGGTCAAGCGGGCTGAATTATACTCACTTTTTGGAAGATGAGGGGGACTTTTATTCCAGGAACCTTCTTTTGATCGTTCTCCAGCAGTATGGTAAGAGGGGCTCCAAACAGACCATTTTCTTAAAAATAACAACAACAAATGTGAAAAAAATAAAGGAAACACAGCCTTGTATGGATCTTCTTTGCAATGTCAAGCAGCACCCAGGAGGCTGCCACAGGGTTACCAGAGCACAGTACCTCGTCCTCGCACCCTCTCTGCACGGTTCCTCTTCAGCTCCACCCCCAGTGCGTCGTAGAACGCCGTTAGCTCAATCAGGGAAAGGTAGCGAATCTTCTTCATGTCTTCAGGAGACAGGTCTCCAACTTCCGTCAGCCCAAAGCGGCTTTTCCGAATAATGAATTTCTACAGTAGAGATGGGTCGCATCTTTATTTGCACAAAAATTACAGGAAGTGAATCTTTGTTTTGAAAGAGGTGTGATAGCTAGTTATATTAGGGTAGGCAGATGATATGAAGGAGCTGGACTACAAGACTATATATGGCCTGGTATGCTGACATAACTTGCATCCATCTGACATGTACATTTGAGCTTCTTCCCCATCATATTTCCTTGCACTTTGACTGGTCAAGCAGTGCAGGAGCAGAGGTATCAACCTCACTGCCTGTTCCCCAGTTGGGACTAATGAGCTATGTGCTACTTTTGCCCAGTTTCAGCAGGCTGTAACATTTTGGTTTGCTTCTGCCTCCCCCAGAGTGTCTTTGAATGCTGTTGAAGTAGCTGACACGTTTAATCATGGCTATGGTTGGATATCAGTCGTATGTGTGTTTAATGAATCCATATCTGCTTTGCATATTACTATTAACTTATGAGGTCTTATAGCAGAATTTTCAAACTAAAGATCTGAGGAAACACCCAGAAGCAAATCACTTCAGACCTGATGCCATCCTGCCACTTTACTGGTACGTTTTATGACCCAAGAAACAATTAGGCTTGGAACCAGGAATCCCAGCAGCTAAGAAACAAGTTGTTAGTGTAGGCTTGAATTAAATGATACTTAGTAATTTGGGGGCATGTGAAGATGTCTACATATTTTAGAAACTGCAGCGTCATGGACCAGAGCCAGAAATGTTTAATCATGACAGAAACATTTGTACAAATATCAAAAAGAACAAATACTCTATTATTTTTGACGTAACTGCTAGACTTAATAACAAAGTTACAGTAAAAGAAACATGCTTTTCAAGAGCTGTGGATCTTTCATATTGTGTATTTTTTTAACTTAAGTTTAATTTACACCAGTAATTGTTAGTCAGAAGTATAAATAAATAGCATTACAAATCATCTCCTCCCTTTAGGGAACTGACTGGAAACCCTGCCTTTTACAATGTTTTGCTTCTGCACATTTCGGCCCACTCCTCCCTTTTTTAAACAAATTTGAACTCAATAGGTTTAAGCCATCTTTAGGTGAAGCCAGTCAAACAGGCTAAGGAAAAAAAAAGCAAAAAAAATAGAATTAAACTTACACCAAATTTCAAAAGTAAGAGAGGACAAAAGACATGTAGGTCATGTGGGTTAGGGCTTTGTAGATCACGTTGCAGATGGTCTTTCAGTAGGGTTTAATTGCAGTTGAGGGAGACAGAATGCAAGGCATGGAATAACTAATTTACATGCTGTCTGGGTCATTTTAGGCCAGAATCTGCCCTCCGTAAAGTGCAACAATTCCACTGTTACTCTTATGCTAAGACTTAGTAATGCTTAAAAACTTAATAATCAAAGTTACATGGAGAATAGCCTCCTGAAGACACATAAAATGCTAAAAAATATCTATGCATTTTGGTTTCGGTGATACAAAATGTCTGAAATCGGTGAAGGCAGGATAAGTCATCCTGAAAATAAAAATAACCACTATGTAGTTTACATATATTTTCTGCAGGAAAAGAGGCAAAGTATGGTTGCCAAAAAAAAAATGAAAAACACTCCAAAACTGATTGAAAGGCCAGCTACAATGATTTTCCATGGTGGCTGGCTGACTCCTAGGATCACTGTGATGTGGTGCAGTGTTAACATAAGGTTTGGGGCTGGGTGTCTTTCTTCTGTCTTGTGTTACAATTTTTCAGTGATTTTTTTTTCTTCCAAAAGTGAAGTCACAGTATGCAGCACCGAAGGAGGCTGTGTTATCCTGAAATTAGATTGTTAGTCTTTCAGTCAAGGATCATATGTTATATTATGTAACATGTTGTTTCTGTGTGGAACTATAATATGTATTAAGATGGGCCTGAAATGCTTACTGACTCTTGGTTATATCAATGTGTCAGACCTGACCTGGAGAAAGTATGATGTGCAGAGTTCGGCCAGGCCCTGTTGGCCTTCTCTGAGGAAGGAAGGGCAGTCCTTCAGAGTGTAGGTGACTGGTTGCTCTGTGTAACAGAGCAAAAGGTGACATTTTTTCTGGGGACCATTATGGTCTGAACCATTACAGGAAAAAACAAACACCACGAATGGCAGCATATGAAATATGCCATTGTCAACATCTATGGTTGTTGACTTTATTCAGAAACTCTCTATGATGACCTGACATATTTCTCGTGTACTCTTCTAAGCACACAAAATGATGTCCTGAGTGCAGAATGGTTCCTCTCCACACAGTGCTGACCTTTTCTAATACCAATCAGTTATGCATCCACAGGTCCATGATATTCAATGTGACATCTTCTCTTCCCTGTTTCCCTGCTCTATCAACTGGAAGTTTTCTGAGCTGCTGCAGAGAACAATTTGTGTGTGTATGTTTGTGTGTTGTACTGAAAACTGGGTCCTAGGTTTGCTATAACAAGGAGCAAGGACCAACCTTTGTTATGCTAAAAATGTGATGAAGAAAAAGGTATCCTTAGTCTCCACAGGACACAATGTTACCCTCACCACAGAAAACCCAGACACACTAAAGCACAGGGATTTCACATTGGTTGTAATTTACTTGGTGTTTTATCCTTCTTTTCAATATGGAAGATTACTTCTGCTTCTAGAGTTCTTCTTCCTTGGTGGTGTCTGAGATAGACAAACAGATAACTCTCAGAGAATTCAATGTCTGTGTGGATAGTAACAATTTTGGATTAGTTCAGGACCTCAGGACGTAATAACATTCAGGAAATGTTTCCAAATAAATTATGGCTATATCACATATTTCACTAAAAAAGGTGGTATCTGAAACACAAACCTAATGCTCCAGTTTTCAGTAACAGAAGTTGTGAGAGCTGATGGAAATAGAAAACTGACCTCCTTGACTTTAAGAAATAATGCCAGGTAATGACAATTGCACAGTGTATGTCTGTTTGGGTGATATAATATGACAAACTTTCCTTTAACCATTCATGTAGTATCTCCTATAGTGTAATTGCACTGAATACTGATTGAAGGCTTGCTTTCCTCCCATCATCTGTGAAGTGATTTTAAAGCCATGTGTTAACAAAGGCAGAAAATCTCTGGGGAAATAGAGCATATCAGTTCTGACAATGATTGCTAATTTTAATGCCAGTATGATGCAATAATTATGGACTGAGATATACGTATTTGTCTGTGATAGACACAAGTCAAAACCACACTTTGGTATCCAGATTAGCTTTTGTGTCTCTCTGGGAATCAGTCACAAGCAGTAGGCAGACAGGCAGGGCAGGAGGTCTCCATAGCAAAGGACAGCTAATGTGTCTTACCAGACTCCAACATGCTGTGCTAGCAATATAGAGAAGGAAATTACTGTGTTAAAGAAAACAATGGAGGAAATATGTCCAGTACAAACTTACAGGCAAAGCAGAGTCTTCTTTTTTGAACCTCTGGTTTTTCGGCCATTCTTGGGGTTTTGGAAGGACCATAATGGATTCTGAGAAAGAGACCTCATAGGAGAGCTCTTCTGTTATGGATGGGCTGCCTTTATCTAGTCTGCAGTCTAGACAGCTATTAGCTGAAAATAAGGGAAAATATATATGAATGCTGCATGTATGCTTGCATTTAGTACAGAGACATTAAAAAATTTAACCAAGTTGACAGAATCTTGAGAAAGTAATAAAGGAAGTGCTTCAAAGGGGAATTTCAGAGTAAACCACAGCATGTTCCTGTTTTGTCTGAAGGAAATAACCCCTTAGAAATAAAATTCCTTTTTTTTTTTTTTAAATTTTAGATTATTTAACTTGTTGCATTTTGTGAGAAAGACAGTCAAGCTGGAACTTCCTGTTTATCAGGAATTATAACGTTTTAATACTCCATCCTTGTGGTGGCATTTGTCTAATGAACAATTATAAATAAAAGTTCCTGACAGAAAAATGCTGTTGAGACATTTTCTCAGGTCACCGTTGACTCATTTACAATCATAAGACATTGTGCATATATTTTATATGCTCACATACATATATTTCTCACAGTTGCTAGTTCAAGTGTGTGACACCAGAACAGGATGCAACATACAATCTTTAAGTTTGGAAAACAATTATATAGCCTAGAATTTCCAGTAGATATTGCAAAATGGCTCATTATTCTACTCTAAAATTTAGGTGGCTCCTGAAATTAGTGGATACCAGAGGAATTTTTTTTTAAATCCTTACAATCAAGAACAAAAACACTCTATTGTCACGGAGTCCAAAGTGTGATAACATGCATGAGTTCTAGTGTTGCCAAATTCTTTGATTGATCTCTCACATCTCAGGACAATTTCTAGGTTTCCCTTAAGGTCCAGCTCCTAAACTCATGCAATTGGAACAAAATCCTAATCTTCATTGGAAGTAACGTAAAATTCCAGCCCCCAGGACTGCAGAAAAGAATTTACTAACGTGACCAAAGGTCATTCAAAAGCCACAGAAATCAGGAAGTGAATAAGAAGCATTACATGTTTTAGAAACATGTACATGTCCCCTGATTTTTGAATCATTGCATTTACAGATACAGGAACTCAAATCTATTTTGCAATACCCTTTGTTTTGCAAGTCTGATATGAAAAAGCTGTGTTAAGTGGCTTCTGGCTTCTGAACTGTGGACTTAGATGTTACCTAATGCTCAAGACATTTAAGATGTTGTCCACCTTTCCTTCCACCCTTGGACCTGGGATCACAGACTCTCCATGGACTGACCATTTGGTTCCCCATCAGCTCTAGTAAAACTACTTGCAGAGCAGAGGTATCAGCAGAGCAGCTTTTGCAGCCAAGGAAAATGTCTGTGGCACTGTATTCAGAGGTAAACATCTAAAGGACTAGTCTAGAAACTCAGATACTAATTTAAGCTTTAGTTATGGCTTGAACAATGGTGATGGGAAGAGCTTTCAAAATAAAAGTTGGATATTCCCACAGAGGGCTGCTGATAGTTATCTAGACACTGAGTAGAGTAAAGCCATCCTTTTCCTTAGCACTGCCAGTCACTGTCAGGGCAAAGGGATATCTAAAATAACACCGTTAGTTGATCAGAATAATATGGCAGAATGAGAAAAACAATAAATTTCTGCACTACTGAAGAAAAACATGAAGGAAAGATGCATCTTTCTGGTCATGATTGGCAATGAGAAAACACACTGCTGACATATTTTGGACAAGTCCTGCACCATAGTGTTTAAAGGTTATTTTTACATTCCCAGCCTTGCAATGATCAGTACTTTTTAGACAGTGATGCCTCAAGGGCAGCAGTCTGTGTCCTGTACAACACTGGTCTTGAGTAGGAAACTTTGGTTCCTGCATGACAATAAGCCATCAATGATTTTAAGGCAATACATGCAGCATGGCCCCAACATGGAAGAGGAGACTAACTTCTGAACCACAAAAGGACCTTTCTGTCTATTATTTTCCTAGGAAGAAGTGAACACTGGTTACATGTTGGCATACTCACAGCTAACTGATTTCCAAACTGGCTTCTGCCCAGGAAGCTGGATACCATTAGAAGGAACTGGTGACACTGGAACTGTCTCAAATGTGGGCTGATAGGATAGGAAAAATGATCAGACTGCAGTGAAGGCAAATGTCTACGGACAGAAACTGCTACAGTTCAAGCAACAGCGTATCATTCTCAGTTTACACTCTTTTGCTAAGTTTAAACAGCCTGTTGTGATTCTCTAGAGCACATTTTTCATAGCCAAGCCTAAGAATTAATCTTCCCCAGGCTGCACATATTTGATGATGTTGAGGTCAGTAATATCACAGCTCACTGTAGTTAATGAGTCCTGTCCTATATAATGACTGAAATTAGCAAATTGCTGTACATAATTGTACTCAGCAAAAGGTCCTCATCAAATTGTAATCCATTCTGCTTTTAATCATTTTGGCCACAAATCTTTCTAAGGACTCTCTGACATATCTAGAATACCCGCTGCTCCCAGGCACCTGTCAGAAATCAGGCTATTCACCACCTTCTGGGATTTGGGCACCAACAAATTATTAATGGATTATTGTTTTCCTCTAGGTTACATACTAATACATTATCAGTGAAGTGCAAAAACATTTTTAGGTAAAGAAGACATTTTCTATAGTCAGATTAATTTACTTCTTCTCCAGAAGTCATTCTGCATTGTGTGAAAACGGAGGAAGTGTATATGGCACAGCAGAGATGGGGCTCAGAAGCCTAGCAGGTGACTTTCAAACACTGTCACCTCAGCGGCAGTGGAGTTTTGCCCTTGTTCTCAGCAGCTTTGGGATTCATAAAGGCAAATTTGAGTAGGACAGTAGCAGCTTATCTGCATGTTCTTGAGTAAAAAAAATGTCAGCAATTTAAAATAATGTTGTGAAAGGTACTCAGTGAAAGTAACAACGATGTTCCAAGCCAGTCTTGCATTTTTTCTGGTGTTCTTTGCATTTTGGTAGAAGGCTTCTCTCAAACCTGCTGCCTTACCCCCTCTGAGCCTGATAGAGCAGCCCCAGCTCTCCAGCTGAACCCATAACAGCCTAAACTGCCCTTCAAGTTGCTCTTTAATTTGCTAAATTGGCTGTTCTTCAACAAGCAGCAATGCCTCAGGGTAGAAATTTTGTCCTCCCCATTTGTAGCCAATGCACAGGAGCAACATTCAGGCTGCTAAAAAATGTCAGATATTGAAAAGACAAGTGGTTCTTCCAATTGGGAGCCTGAAATAATCTTGCGGTTGTTGTATTCAGCCTTATCTTCTGAGTTATTTATGCAACAAAATCAGATGTAACCTGAATAAAATCTCTCCTGAGACAGTACATTCAATGGCCTACAAACTTCGAGAGCAAACAGGATTTGAGTCATATGGACTTCCTTTGCCAGAAGACTGTAAGGATCATTGATTTTTTTTTTTTTCAAAGGAGAACTTTAGGATGCTTTTGTAATAAAATCCTGTAACATTTACACACAAGGCTTTAGGATCTAAGAAAGCAATATAAATTTCAGGTGGGAGTATGGAATATAAAAGCAGTTGCTCTGTAGCTTAGGATCCATATGGAGAAATTAATGGTAAACATTAGTAACTGGTTCATCTATTTTCACTGCTGCAAATGTCTGATCCTGGGAATACTATTCAGAGCAGATTTAAGACAGGTCAAGTTTATTAAGGAAAAAAATCCCTTCTGCCTTGCTACACAGGTGAAATCAACAGTGAAGCAACTGCAGTAAGCAGGTTCTGTTGAGCACAGTGGAGCTGACAGCACGACTCTGCTATCACAGGCAGCGCTTGCAGCAGCCTGTGGGCTGTTCTAGCGGGTGGCAATTGGGTAACAAGTGAACTGTGTGCAATATCAGGGTAGCTAAAAATGTCATATATTCTTGGTCTCATCTCCCAACCTCCACATTGACAGTGTACAAAGAAATCTATGTCTCTTTTGTGAAAAATCTGTTCCAAACAGGAGCAAAATCCTCCCCCCCGTACCTTTTAAAAAAATCTTAGGATACTATGATAAAAATAAAGAGCAGACACAGAATAAAACATTTTTAATGCTTAAGTTTTAGGATCCAGATTATTTCTTTGGTTAAAAAAAAAGATGATTAAAAGACTTTGGAAGCTCATGATTTAATGAATATGAAAGATCAAGAGTCAAATTGTGTCCTTAACCAAATTGAGACAGCTTTATTCATTTGGCTGGGGCTCCAGTGAAGGCAAGAACTCTCATATCCTGATTTCTGACTGAAATAGATCCGTTAGGCAGTTCTTGTTATCTGATACTAAAAATGAGCCCAGTATCTACTGTCACAATGTACACAGTAATTTCCAATAGGAAGAGGAAACCAGAAGAGCGAGGAAAAGATAGAGATGAAGTAGATAGCTCTTTAGTAGTTACCCTGATTGTAGATGATGTGAAAAAAAAACCATTGGAGCACTAAAGTGACCAATTTCTACTGTGAGCCCTGCAGTTAAGGAAAACAAAGGCAAAGAAGGATAGACTTATAGTTCTGGTCAGGGTACAAATTACCTATGCTTCGGATCTATTCATATTTCCAAGGACTCCCTTGAGAAATACTTTTTCATGCAAGTAGCTCTGGGTTAGTTAATGATTCTTCATTAATTAGGACATTATTTTATCATGCATTCCTCAAATAAAATGGTCCTAAAACTCTTGAGGAGTTTTAGCTGATCACAAAGTACAGGGTTGGGATGTTAATAAGCAGGATGTTTCATTTCCTCCCTCCAATAACAAAATCAGTGTTTCCCTCCCCCCATTTTTATTCTGCTCTTGATTTTTCTAGGCTTTGAGCACTAACAGAGCCAAGAGCTTCTGATGGAAGCAGCAGGGTACCAGCAGGAAAATCAGGCCACTGTGATTAATAAACCATTCAATTTACATCTTGGTATTGTGTCTGTCAGTTGAGCCTGCTGGATGTAGAACTGTCTGAAGTAGAGCAGAGGCACCGGCCTCAGTCAACCAAGGCATCACTCTGAGAAGCAAGGTACCAAAGGTGGTGCGTGTTGCCCTCACAGGACCATGGCACCTCCTCAAACCCCACAACCCAAACTCCACTAAACAAACAAAAAAAAGGAAATATTACTTAATTTCCTTTCATTTCAGTTCACTTGGGCAGTTGTGGGAGCACTCCTGCCCTGAAGGCATGGACCTCTGTGTGATCCACACAGCAGCTAGCAACCAGGCAGTAATAGTAAAATACCTAGGAGGCAGGGTTTTCAAAACAGAGAAAATAAATTGGGGCAAATCTCTCTTCCTTCTCCTCTTGCTGAAGACAACTGTTTATGCCTCTTCAGTGGTCCCCTAAATCTCATCTCAGGTGACCCTATTAAGCTAATGGCCTTTTCTTTCATCATTAGCTATAGAAGATTCTAATCCATCCTGTGACTCATCCCTCCAGGCTCCTGTAAGCTTAGGTTGTTGGGAAGAAGGTGTAAATTCATCCTCCTAATGGGGAGGATTATAGAGTTAGGTGAAGCAATTAGAGATGTTTTGCTATTTGAGACACATTTACTTCTTCCCTTCCCAAATAAAAAGCACAATGGGCAAGCAAAACTCCTGCATGTAATTTCAAGCAGTCTACCATCCTCTCTTCAGCAGCTGTGCTAAAAAAGATTTGCCCCTCCCTGTCCTTCCTTGCTTTTATTTTTTGGCTCATTTGGTTTTTAAAGTGGATCACATTCCCAAACTGATTAATCACAAAGATTCTTTGACAGCTGTAGTGTGATGCCCAAAGAGGTAGCAGAGTGTAAGGAACTGCAAATGTTCAGAAAACCCTCAGGTTGGGACACAAACTCCCTTGCAGTGTGTTTATCCCTGAGGGGCTGATAATTAGGACAAAGTTTCTAAATCCCATAATAAGCAGCAGAGATAGGAGTAATGGTCAATGGGAATACCCAAGGGGTGTTGAGAGTCTTGCTTTTAGAAATACAATCCATTTTGCAGCCTATTGGAGGGAGGTGTTGATGTGCTCTGCATCTGTATTTGTGTCTGTGTTTAACATTTAGGTAAGCACCATGCAGAACAGTGCATTTTTTGGTGGGATTTTCATAATGCAGAACTGGGATGTGACCTGAATTTCAGAGGAGGTAGAACAGTGATTTGAAGGGCTCTGGAGTTCATGATTCCTTTAGCAAATGAGAAACAGAGGTGAAAAATGAATGGGTCAAAACCAAATCAATAATGTGCCCAGAGAATAGATACAACATTTATTTAGCCAATTTAAATTTATTAGTAAACTTAAGCTTTATTTTATATATATACATATTTAAATTTTAAGCACATTAAGATTAACAGATACTTGAATCAGGAGAAGTGTGCTAATCTAATAAGAAGTGCCATCATTTTTTTAGTGTTCATGCAAACAAGCCTGATGATTTCTCATGCAAGAAAGTCTGCCCACGGGAAACTTCTGGATGCCTCTGGATATATTTGTGGGATATGTGCAAAAGGTTCAAAAGAGTCCATATAATTAAAATGGAGAAACAAAACTTAGCTCCCCAACAGCTGCATCTTTATAATTTTAATATAAGTATGCAGTTACAATTTTGCTCCCCCCTTTTTTTTTTTTTTTTTAAATTAATCCAGGATGCCAACCCTTGAGGGTAAGGTAGGACAAGTAGAAAAGGATAAAGCAGTTTCATAATGAAAAATTTTCTTGGAGTTTTGCAATGGCAAGGACTTACATATTAATTTCAAAGATGAAGTTGTGAGCTTCTTGGTGACTCCTATATGAGTGACATATGTAAAATCATGCATATTGCTTTGAGCAACTCAGTTGGCTGCATTTACCAAAATAAAAATGTACAGGGATAGGAATTGGTGTGTCTAGAGCAATCCTCAGGGAAAAATAGATGAATCCACCAGAAGTAATGCTCATTTCTTAAGTCATGAAGCAAATGAACAGTTAATAGATTTTTAATTGCTAGGTAAGAGAAATGTAACTGCCAGTGTACCACTTGCAATCACGCCAGCAGGTGTTTAATTGCGTATGTATATTTGAACCCCAGTTGCTTCATTAAAGAAGTTTTATTTCGCCTGTCCCCAGACACTGGCNAGGCACCGGCCTCAGTCAACCAAGGCATCACTCTGAGAAGCAAGGTACCAAAGGTGGTGCGTGTTGCCCTCACAGGACCATGGCACCTCCTCAAACCCCACAACCCAAACTCCACTAAACAAACAAAAAAAAGGAAATATTACTTAATTTCCTTTCATTTCAGTTCACTTGGGCAGTTGTGGGAGCACTCCTGCCCTGAAGGCATGGACCTCTGTGTGATCCACACAGCAGCTAGCAACCAGGCAGTAATAGTAAAATACCTAGGAGGCAGGGTTTTCAAAACAGAGAAAATAAATTGGGGCAAATCTCTCTTCCTTCTCCTCTTGCTGAAGACAACTGTTTATGCCTCTTCAGTGGTCCCCTAAATCTCATCTCAGGTGACCCTATTAAGCTAATGGCCTTTTCTTTCATCATTAGCTATAGAAGATTCTAATCCATCCTGTGACTCATCCCTCCAGGCTCCTGTAAGCTTAGGTTGTTGGGAAGAAGGTGTAAATTCATCCTCCTAATGGGGAGGATTATAGAGTTAGGTGAAGCAATTAGAGATGTTTTGCTATTTGAGACACATTTACTTCTTCCCTTCCCAAATAAAAAGCACAATGGGCAAGCAAAACTCCTGCATGTAATTTCAAGCAGTCTACCATCCTCTCTTCAGCAGCTGTGCTAAAAAAGATTTGCCCCTCCCTGTCCTTCCTTGCTTTTATTTTTTGGCTCATTTGGTTTTTAAAGTGGATCACATTCCCAAACTGATTAATCACAAAGATTCTTTGACAGCTGTAGTGTGATGCCCAAAGAGGTAGCAGAGTGTAAGGAACTGCAAATGTTCAGAAAACCCTCAGGTTGGGACACAAACTCCCTTGCAGTGTGTTTATCCCTGAGGGGCTGATAATTAGGACAAAGTTTCTAAATCCCATAATAAGCAGCAGAGATAGGAGTAATGGTCAATGGGAATACCCAAGGGGTGTTGAGAGTCTTGCTTTTAGAAATACAATCCATTTTGCAGCCTATTGGAGGGAGGTGTTGATGTGCTCTGCATCTGTATTTGTGTCTGTGTTTAACATTTAGGTAAGCACCATGCAGAACAGTGCATTTTTTGGTGGGATTTTCATAATGCAGAACTAGGATGTGACCTGAATTTCAGAGGAGGTAGAACAGTGATTTGAAGGGCTCTGGAGTTCATGATTCCTTTAGCAAATGAGAAACAGAGGTGAAAAATGAATGGGTCAAAACCAAATCAATAATGTGCCCAGAGAATAGATACAACATTTATTTAGCCAATTTAAATTTATTAGTAAACTTAAGCTTTATTTTATATATATACATATTTAAATTTTAAGCACATTAAGATTAACAGATACTTGAATCAGGAGAAGTGTGCTAATCTAATAAGAAGTGCCATCATTTTTTTAGTGTTCATGCAAACAAGCCTGATGATTTCTCATGCAAGAAAGTCTGCCCACGGGAAACTTCTGGATGCCTCTGGATATATTTGTGGGATATGTGCAAAAGGTTCAAAAGAGTCCATATAATTAAAATGGAGAAACAAAACTTAGCTCCCCAACAGCTGCATCTTTATAATTTTAATATAAGTATGCAGTTACAATTTTGCTCCCCCCTTTTTTTTTTTTTTTTTAAATTAATCCAGGATGCCAAGCCTTGAGGGTAAGGTAGGACAAGTAGAAAAGGATAAAGCAGTTTCATAATGAAAAATTTTCTTGGAGTTTTGCAATGGCAAGGACTTACATATTAATTTCAAAGATGAAGTTGTGAGCTTCTTGGTGACTCCTATATGAGTGACATATGTAAAATCATGCATATTGCTTTGAGCAACTCAGTTGGCTGCATTTACCAAAATAAAAATGTACAGGGATAGGAATTGGTGTGTCTAGAGCAATCCTCAGGGAAAAATAGATGAATCCACCAGAAGTAATGCTCATTTCTTAAGTCATGAAGCAAATGAACAGTTAATAGATTTTTAATTGCTAGGTAAGAGAAATGTAACTGCCAGTGTACCACTTGCAATCACGCCAGCAGGTGTTTAATTGCGTATGCATATTTGAACCCCAGTTGCTTCATTAAAGAAGTTTTATTTCGCCTGTCCCCAGACACTGGCAAAAAATTGAATAGCTGCCAAGAGAAGCTCACCAATTTCCAAAAAATAAAGGAATAAATGTTAGTCTTGATAGGAGACTGCACAAGGAAGGCTGGCCAAAGACACAATATTATATTACATGTTGTTTGCAAAACTGCATCATCTATTTTATTTGGTTTCTTCCTTTCCTCTCAAAATGTAGCAAGTACAGCATTAAAAGTTTGGACTTAGGAACTGTTACTGCCTGTCTGTACATCATCAGCAGAAAAGGATTATTTTCTGGTAGAAACTTGGATGAGCTATTTGCCAAACACATAAAAATTAGGCTCAAAAACATTCACTAGGATGCATTAACTACTTACGGAAGAGTCACTGGTGCCAAAGATATCTCGCACATCCCGGACTGTGTGCTTATTCTTCTTCCTCAGTGTCTGAGTGTAAGTGTTGTACCTCTTCTGTACAGCAGCAGCCTGAGTTCGGGTGAGAGTAGACAGCAGGGCTTGGCCGTCCTCCTCTTCAGCTCCCGAGATCAACGTAGATAAACCTACATCTTGCAGCCATTCTGCCTCCAGCTCGCCTTCTGAGGAGGAAAATAAGAATTATCAGCTCTGGCAAGGGAAGGAGAGGGGGCTGAAAGATGGAAGGTGTCATGGTGAGCCATTGCTTTAGCCTTTACCTTGAGGAGGCTCCAGTTCCAATCTTTCTTAGGCCACAAGTGCAAGTTACGCTAGTTTCGTCAACATACTGTCAACTTTCAGATTGGCAGTGTCTGCACAGGAGTGGCTTAGGAGAACAGGAGGCATTTTTAACCTGTGCATCAAGATATTTGTGTGAAGAAGGCAGTAGTTAGCCTGACAGCACAGTCACTAAAAAATAAGCCTTCATTCAAGAGCATAAAGTTCCCCAGTTACCATTTATACAGTGTCATACTGAATTAAACCATTTGGCAGTTGGGAATTAAATTGGTATTCCAAATAAAACAAGCAAAAATACTGAAGTGGTGTATGCAACAGTGTACGGGCATACTAAGGCTGAAATTTGAAATGCCAGAGAGTCAGATGTTAATTAGATGCCTAGTGAAGATGCCACCAAGAAAAGCATGATGTCCACTTAGTCCAATAGCCTGTTCTGAACAAGATGATTGAGAGCCATACCTGATCACTAAAGAGCAAACATCAGGTACAGGTGGAAGATGCAGAAATAACTACTCTTGCATGCTAGTTATTATCCTGATTTCTAAGAATTGAAGACTGGCTTAGCACTCTACACTGCATCATTCTTGACTAATATCTTCTTGATTTCCATTCACTACCCATTTCTCTCTGCAGTAGGTTCCATAGTAAAATTACGCACAGTATGAAAGCACATTTTCTTTCCTGTCTCTACCATACATGGGAGAAGCTTCTGGAATCTTCTCACAGAGACACACCTACAGCCCCTCCACTACCAAAACCTTGTCATGCAAACCTAAAACGGTGTTTCAGCTTGCTGCCTTTTACATTAAACGGGTATCACTTTTCACTGTAGGACAGGGAGAAGCTCCCAATCTATCTTTTCTAAATTATTTAATGATTTAAATTTTTTTCTTATTTATCTTCTTTTCAAACAGTCATAGTCTTCAAAAAAAATCTGTCTTCATATAGGAGACGTTGAGGGCCTTTATTTTAGTTCTGTGAACAATCCTAGTTCAGTGTGTTCAATCCTAGTGCTGCTTGGGACAAGACAATGATTGCATGCCAGCTTTGACTACATAAGCGGTATTACAATCAAACAAGTCCAATAGGAAATGGATTAATTTGCATCATGTTCTATGAAACAAGCAATCAAGGCACTTATTGTTCTTGTCCCAGCACTGGTCCTAATGGCAGGTTGATATTTTGTTGCTTTTTCTTGACATCAAAATGCAGGCTGATTGATAGCAGTTTGATAAACATGGGCAGTTAGATACACAAACAAGAAAATTACAGGGCTGGACCATAGGGACAAGTGAAAGCATCTTGCATGTGCCATTACTGAATTCATTGTTAACTGCCGTCTCTCTTTACAAAGCTCTGCAAAAATATCTGCTTCTAAAACCCCTGCTCTGCATTAGGCAGAGGTGTGACAAGCCCTACATCCCTTGAAACAGTTTGTCTCCACTCTGATCCTTTCTGTATCTACAGATAAGATGACAGGCTGTTCCTTTTCCTTCTTTGTGAGCTTTGAACCAATGGTTCTTCTGCTGTCCTCACTCTTCTTTGTAATGAGGTCTCTTTTCATTTCCATGTGTCACTCTTCTAGCTATAACCATTTATGTTTCAGTTTCTTAATTATAATCATTTTGGCTTTTGTCCTGACATAGTCTTTCCAAGAATTTGGTTTTTAATCAGACATGTCTTTCATGATACTACAAAAAATAGTAAAGCAGACATGAAATTCTGCCTGCTTACCAGCCACGCCTGTGACTTGTTTTCTCTGGCTTTTGCCTTTTTTCCTGTTCCAACCACTCACAAACAATAGACTAAGAAATAGCAGCAACAACCAGAGGAGTAAAAGTATTAAACAGAAGATATTTGTGTGTTAAAAATAACCCTCAAAATTTTATGACACATAGGTTTGAATAACGTCTAAAAGAAAAATGTGTTGTTTTACACATTTACATAAGTGTAGCTACTTATAAAGCACGGGTTTTATACTGTGTTTGATTCTGCTCCACCAGAAGACAAACAAAAAATTGAGAGAGTTCTCTCTGGTTGATAATTCTCTTTCTCATAGATGTGTTCCTTTCTTTGAATTTTAGATATAACCTAAAATTACTCACAGCATCCCAGCCTTGTAACACCAAGTTTTAAAGCAGTGCTGCACGTTACTGCCATCTTAAATACCCCATGGCTACTTCTTATCCTACATTTCTATCTCTTTTATCACTGGTTATGATCTTCTGTTCTTTCTAGTTATCAATGTCAACAGAATAAGTGTGCTGATGTCTTCCCCTTGCACACGTGGCTTGGTAAAAAACATCATTGTGGCTTCAACAATATCAGCAGTGTCTGGTTGCTATTACACTTTGGTTTCCTACTTAAGGGTTATGAATCTCTTCCTCCCAAAGGCATGGCAAAAGGGTGACAAATGTTTGTTTTTATTTTGCCCAGAGGACTTCCACATCCAGTTTCACTGTTTTGATCTAGAGCAAGGAATATTATCCTATTAGGAGCTTAATAGAGCTCACTATTATTTTCAAGATTTATAATCCCAGACTGAATATATTCCTGAAGTTAACTAGGACAAGCACTGCCTGGTCTTGTGTGGGTGTAAGCAATATATTTGTGTTTAAAACAACAGTATGAAGGTAAATGAAGTGTGGAGATGTATTGTGTTTTACTTGCAGTCTCATTTTAAATTCGGAACAGAGAGGAAAAAAATCAATGCAATGTAATGAGATGTAATCAGATGGAGAGTAACATGAGACTGCAACAGAGTTTGCACTCTTGTGAAGATTTAGCTCAGCAGTGATCAAACTAATGGAAAACTTTCTAAGCAAAATGGGCTCCTGTGTTTCCTTCTCCAACTAATTTACCCGGCTTGGCAACTCATAGGTAACGTGACATTCCTCTGACCATGCAGACAAGTCAGGGACACTCAGCTCATGCTGACAATAGCATGAAGGAGACACTGAGAAATTCACAATCACTTTCTGGGGTCTCCAAGCTAGACAGCATGATCAGACACAAATTTTCTGACTGAGGCAGATTGACTTCCTGCCTTCCTGCAACAACAATCATTAAGGTTCAACGTTATACACCAATCTGTTTTTATTTGAGATCACGAGCAGCATAAGGAACCACAATTAGGATTTAAGCTGCCAGATTCTAACCTTTATAGCAGACATCGAGACTTCTGATTGGAGGGCTTCTTTCACTTCCAGCAGAGTCCTAGTGGGAATTAGTGAGTGGGAGGTGTTCCCCAAGAAAATGGTACATGGTTGGAGACAGATTACCTCTGTGTGAGATACTTATCAATTACTGATTACGTATTTGATCGCTTAATAAAATAGTACTCTTCCCCCCTTTTCAGCCTTTTTCCTGGTAGCAGAATTAATGACATCCCATTGCATGTCAAGGTAACAAAAATACATGTTAATAATTGTATGGAAAGAACACACCATTGTTTCAAAATCTATCTCTAGATCAGTAGTTACCAGGCTAGTGGCCGTGATTCACAAAAGGGTTGCAGCAGTTATCAGTAGGTCACGACCTCAAAAAAAATTTGGTTTCATCCTATAGTAACATCTGGTATTTTGTGTTGCACGATATAATGCATTTGTAAATGGGGTCATAACTGGAAAAAACTGCTGTTCTAAATGTTATCGAATCATTTAACACAAAGCTGCATTGGAACAAGATATCGCAGACTACAACATGTTTTTTTCCAAATACAATGCAAAAGAAGGAGAAAAGGAAAATGTTAAGGTGAGTTATTAATATCTTCAGCATAATTTTTATAAGTTATGAATGAATTTTGAAATATGTGGAGTCTGTACGATGTAGGTTTCTGTATATTCAGACTTATCTTTCCTCGATTTATATCTAAATTGGGCAATCTTAGAGACTCAAGCAGTTATCAAATTTTTGATAGCACTAAACAATATCTAACTAAAAACCGCTTCATGACTTTCATGATTTCTGCATTATATCCTATCAAAAGCCAGAACATTGAAAATTTCAGTATGTTGAATTAATCTCTTGGTCCTTTTATACATTTTGATTTAGTTTATTTAATACTAGAGGTGAAGTTTCCATTTAGTGTTGTTTTGGTGTGTTTTTTTTTTCTGAATTACATCATATCTGTCCTCCCTAAGTACAAATAAAATCAGTGCAAAAAAAAAGTTACTTCAGAACCAGCCACAATGCATAAACCAGGCTGAATATTTTTTTCTTTCCAGCAATGTCCCATACATTGATTGTGATGGAACAGGTGGCCCAGGGAGGGTGTGGAGTCTCCTTCTCTGAAGATTTTCAGAACCCATCTAGATACCTTCTTGTGTGACCTGATTGAGGTGAACTTGCTTTAGCAAGGAGTTAGACTAGATGATTGGTAGAAGTCCCTTCCCACTCTGACAATTCTGTAATACTGTGACTTTGTGTGGAGCTACAATGATCACAGACTCAGTCTGGTAACATAAGGCAGGAGATCAGGGCAGGACTAAAGATATGAGGCAAAGACAAGATGTGAGGAAGAAGGGACGTTTTTGTGCTCACCATCAGCAGGTTTGAACTCCAAGAGAGTTGCTTCTTCAGATTCACCTTCACTGCTCTCCTTAATGCTCTCCACTTCACACCAGAAGTCCTCCATGGAGGTGCTGTCCATGGAAGCCTGAGAGTTGGAGCGACTGAATGCAGGAGGAGGTGTTGACTCATTGGAAAGCATTCTGTTAATTCTTCGACAGCGGGAGAAAGACTTTCTGCAAAAAAAATAGTGATGGTAATAAAAATATCTTTATATCGTGTTAATTTATACCACGCAGGCAGAGCACGTGACTAGGACTTCACCTGTGTATGAACTAGGGAGTAAGATGTTGGAGGAAAAGTGCACAATTCTCATGGTTTTCATGGTCTCTATTGCTCATAATAATTATGGCTGGAAATGTATAGTGCCTCTAATAGTGTATCTCTTTAATATTCTTTAGTGTTTTCACCCTAGAAGATGGTCTCAGGAACAAGTCTCAGGAGATGCCATTTCTATTTCTAACAAAGATATCTATCTAATAGGACACTGGAAAAGTATTTTAATTTTTTTGTGCCTCAGTTTCGCATTCTGTTTCCCTTCTCATTCTGTTTCTCATTCTCATTTCCCTTTCTGTTTTGCTTATTGGATGAAATGCTCCAATACAAACTTCTTTGGGGGAAATATAATCAGGCTTGGGTCTCATGAAATATTTTCCAAACTAATCTTGTTTCTAGAAATGACTTCAAAACTTGAAATATTGTGATTCAGAAAAGTAATCACCTTTTATTTGAAAATTCTTTAAAAAGAATTCATTTTTCCACAAATTACAATAAAATAAAACACAACAAAATTTATCCTTGAAATGAAATAGTATAATTTAGGCCAAGCAGAATGTTTGGTACACAGGTTAAAAAAAAAAAAGATTCATTAAAAATCAAATTTCAGGTCATTATTCAATATAGTGATTGAATGAAACAAAAAATCTTGTTCCTTACTCCTTTGTTCTTGTCGATTCCCGCTCTAAATTCTTGCAGGGGAAGACAGTTCTACAAGTTCATTCAAAATCTTGTGAAACACCCACTGCAAAAGTCTTGTCTGATTTTGCATTATTATGGCCACAGTACTGTATGCAGCTTTTCTAAGTTTAATTACAGTAGTTACAGTAAACAGTAATGATAACCACAGTGATATTTGTACAAAGGAGTCAGAAGGTAATGTAATTATGGCTGAGAGGTAGACTACAGGAATTAATGGAAAATTCTGTCCTAAGGTCTTCTGGCCTTCACTTATCTGAATTAATTCAAACGCAGTTTCCCTTTCTCTTCCTTTTCTTTATAGCATCATCCTGCCAACAAGCCTTTGTTTAAAACCACAGGCAACACTTTTACTCCACTAAAAAAAAAGGTACTTCCTTTTCAGTATTTCCCTCCTTGTCAACGTTTTCTTAATGGATGTATAAACAAGATATTATTTAATAAAGCTGACTGGGCATGCATCCCTCCCTTTGCACTGCTAGCTCTCATCCCTTGTCAGCTAAGGACTGGCTGCTTCCTTAAAGGTCCTGGACTCTTCTTGCTTTGTCTGGGTGGTCCCAGGCAATTCCTTTTGGGTTTGATCAGAGCCCCAGGTTGAGGAGCTGTGGAAACAATGCAGCACAACAAATCCAGCTGTGAGCATTACTAGTCCTTTAAAAGGGCAAAGATCTCAGACCTTTGCCTCTCTTTGAACACAGGGAGGTATAATAGTGATAATTAAGTTGCCAAACCTACCCATGTGCTTTTGGTCAGTTGCTGGGAAGCAAAGGTTTCTGAGGGTTGACAATATTTCAGCAGAAGAAAGTGTAGTATGGTATTGTGGAGATGCATGGCCTCCAGGAAGAGAAGTGCTATATTCAGTGTTTCTATCCTTTTTTGCCTCATAAGCAGTAAATGTTTGCTTTTAAATATAGTGCTGAAGCTGTTACTGTTTTGATTAGAACAAACCACAGTCACCAAATCTGATAAGAATTTTTGACACAAGTGTGGTTAAAGAAAGCTATTTGAGTGCTTTCCATGCAGCTTTCCCTCTGGGAAGATGTGTTTCAGTCAGCTTTTGTTCACAAAGTCCCAAAGGAACGGGGTACCTGATAAATCATAATTACTGGAATTATGTATCTGAATGTGTTGGCTTCTGGGTTTTTTATGGTTTCATGTGTCTTTCATCCCTGCATCAGCAAGGAAAAAAACCCCAGATCTCACAGGACTTAAATATAATAAGTTAATACTGTACCAAGTTTCCCCTAGCAGAGGTTTTAACCGACAGAAGCAGAATCCCTGAGAAGCAGCCAGAAAACCTCATCTCTTCAGCTAGGAGCTGGCAGGGATGGAGGGAAATAGCTCACGCCAGCCAACTGGTTACTGCCGTGAAAAGCTGCACTCTTTTGTTTAAAAGGTGATACTGAACACAAATAAAGAAAAAGTCAAAACTTCCTGACACTCTAATGGTGTTTGGGGCCCCTTTTCGCTGTGCATTGTACAAGCCAAGGCCTGGTGTCAGGAATGCAGTAAGTGCCCATCCTCCCACTGCAACCTGCCCCTCACCAGTCTCCTTTTTAGCTCAGGGCTCTGCCTGAGACCCCCACACTGCTGCCCATTGAGCAATTCATGTCCCTGCTTAGTATAAACCTCTGTGAAAAATAAGTCCTTACATCTGCAACATAGCACAGCTCAGAGCTCCTATACCAACAACCTTAGGAAGAAATGCTCTCTCTGGTCTGGAATAAAGCACGTGCTGGGATGAGCATGGTGCTTTTTCCCTGATAACATCATCAGGTCCCATCATTTAGTCATGGTCAGGGAATTTAAGCATTTCCTGCCCTCCCAGTGCGAATCTTGACCATGACCCTTGTGCTCTTCATACATCACCCCAGACTGATCCTTCGGTTTTAATGCCATCAGCTCTTCAGCTAGCTCAAACCAAGGCTCTTTATTTCACCATATTAGGAAGCAAGAGGCTTAGTGGGTTGGTTTTTTTTCTCCCCACAGTGAGTATGCTATTTTGTAACATTATCATACCAAAAAGCAAAATGCAAAACAGACAGCACAGCAACAACTATTGTGACAACCAGCTTTTACCAAATATGCCTAAGGTTCCTGGTTAATTAAAGTGCATTAACTACAATATTAAAAGTATAGAGCTTATTTGGTAAAACAGCTGAACAAATTCTCCTGAGAGCCACATATATAAGGCTTGTTATCTCAGCCTCAAGCTGTGTAAAATTCCAGTAACAAGAAAGGTTAGGCAGAGGTACTTTATCCTTACTGGTAAACAGATGAAGCTTGCTTCCAGGTGGTCTGGTACAAAACTTCTGCAATTATTCTGAATCTGCCTTTTAAAAGCTCATGTGTTTGAAAAGACCTCCAACTGCCATTTTGACCCATATACCTGTGGCTTTTGTGCTGCAGGAAGTGGTCTTGCTTTTATGTGACAATGGCAGTTGTCTCCCTTTCTTCCTGCCAAAGCTGCACAAAACAGTTCCAAGGAAAAAAATAATAAAGGAATTCCTACTGAGGAAGCAAAGCACGTTCTTCACTGCTTGTAATTCATTCTTGAAGAACAGTGAATGAGCACTGACTCAGCAAGCTGCCTGCCTATCTCAGAAATAGCTCAACAAGCCCCAGTTGCTTGTCACCTGGGAACTGTCCTAGTAGAAAACCTTTCTTACCCTTACCTTTTTCAACCTCAAGTCTTTCTGATTTTTTTCTTCTTTTTTTTCCTCAGTGTCTGTAAAGAAGTTTGCAAGAATAAAACATTTTCACTGAGACTAATCTGTTTCTTAGAGAAAACTTGGAAACTAGTCTTATTAGGTAAGTAGCAGTCAAGCTCATGCTCAGTTTCACTTGCTCCCTCACACACATGGGCAGTGGTGAGCTAATCTGAAAGTGTGACTAATGAAGGATCTCAGATCCTGACTCTCTAAATGGGAAATGTTGGGAAAGAAGGATGAATCTTAAAGCACCAAGAAAAAATAGGGAAAAGAAAAAGTATACCACAACAGCCAGTGTTATCAAAGAATGCCTCTAATACTGGATAATGGTCACAGAAGAAAGCGTTAAAGTGTGCCAGTAAGGAGAAATATAATGAGATCATGTAGAAAGTGTTCCGTGAAAAGATTTTTGCAAAGAAGCAGGGTGTTCCAAGGAGGCTGATTCAACCGTGTTTAACTCTCATTTACCCTGGTGTGTGTTTATAATGCTGATGAGATGTAATAACAAACTAGGCCTACTAAACCTGCATATCCTGCGCCCACATTGGGCGCCAAAAAGACTGTGGTGGTTTAGCCTTAACTGAACAATAACCAAACCACCCAGTTACTCCTCCCCAACTCAGCAGAATGGGGAGGAGAATCAAGTGACAGTTGTAGAACTTTCTGAGTTGAGATAAGGACAGTTTAATAGAACCCCACCATGAGTAGGCAGTTACAGTGATGGCCAAAGGAGCAATGCCCAATGTAACTGCTCACCGTACTCAGCCCAACACACTCACTCAGCCGAACTGCAGTGGCTGCACTAGCTGCAGCCCTGCCCCAGCCCAGCTGCTGCCCTTATATCCCGAGCGTGATGTCACATGGGATTGAACAGCCTGGCCACACCCCCCAGCTGCAGCTGGGGAGAGTTAATTCTATCCTGGCCAAACCCAAGACACCTGGCCAAACCCAGGACATTATATCATGCAGAAGTCTGCTGTTCAGGGTCTGACAGCACACACTGATGTCAAAGCTGACAAGGAATTCTTATCCTCTCTCCAAAGTGAAGGCTAGTCAAACCACATGAAGAGATGGTTCAGTGATAACTAATGATTGCTCACAGGATGACTAACAGTAAAGCTTTGCTTGTGTTTTCAGTTTAATTAAGTAATGAGTGGTAAAGAATCCATAAAAAATGAGGGATTCCCATCTTGTAGTTTAAACCAACATTTAATCCTTGTTTGCACAGAGAGACATGACATTTTATTCTTGTGAATCATTATGCTTCATTTCATTCAGTGTGTCCTGAATCTTCTTCAGCACAATTAGTGACATTTATAGGAATGAGGAAGATGAAGGAAGCACATTTTCTGGTCCTTCTAGCATCCAAGATACATATTTTCATATTGTGGTCATTCTATTAGTATGATCACTTAATCCACTGATGTGCCTCAGAAACACAAAAGTAAAATGTTGTTTCACGTACCCAGATCTTTCTGTCCTTCAGTTTATCTTGACAATTCACCAACTTCTGACAAAAAACAATTACTCTCTCTGTGCTCAACTTTTCCCACATGTAAAAAAGGGGATGGTAGCTTGCATTGATAGGGAAAAATTACCCCTCTTTATTAAGAACTATATTTACCCCGTCCTGAAATGTTAGGAATCAGTCATATGTCAATTTTTATCTTTTGTTTTTTGGTAAAATGTGTACAAATTCCAGGCAAAGGTGGAGTCCAGCAATTGAAAATAGTATTTTTGTGCACAGTTCATGGTACAGTTCACACTTGCCCCAAATCTCTCATTTCGTTCCTTCCTGGAGACTCTGTTACAGCATTGTTTACTGTCAGCTTGTTTCCTTCTCTCCATGCTTGGTGCCTTCTGCTCATAGTGGTGTATCTCAGAAAAAAAAAATCTCACCAACTCTTCTTGCACACTTCTGTTTTTGATTACTTTGCAGATGTTAGGGGAGTCATAGGCACTGGATCCTAAAATTTCTCTGTTCTTCCTCTAACATCTAGCACAGGAAATATTTAACCTGTCGTGCTCAATGATATCACAGAAATGATATCACGCAGTCTCCCTTGTAACAGAATATTTGAGTGAGAACTAGAATCGGATTTTATTTCATTAATCATTTTCTCATCCTGTTGCCAGGCAGAACTCCAAAATCATATAAATATCATTGCTCTCCATTACAAACCTGGGTTATCACATGACTACATTGGCTAGACTTGAAAAGACAGTAATACAGTACTTTGTTTGTCTTTATATTCTACAAAATATTCTATAAAACAAGGTTCTGTCAACTATTAATTTTACTTCTAAAGATTCTTTTCTGTCTACACAAACATTTTTGGACCAAAAGGACTTGTTTAATGCGTCTTAAGATTTACAGACTTTTAAGAGAAAAAACTTATAATATTTAAAGGAATTAAGTGTTTAATTTATAACTCATTCGCAATTCATCAAGTTAGTAACACCAGTTAGGAGATTCAGCTATAGAATTTTGCATTCCAGTGTTACCTGCCAACATGTACAAATGCATTTCACCTTGGGTTCTTCATCTCTCTCTTATGCAACTTTTTCTTAAGTGGAAGTCCCCAGTCTGTAACAATGGCCACATTGTAACTACTCTGAAGCTCAGCATGGATTACAGAAGAATCTCTCTTTCTGTGCATTTCAATGTGAGGGCTCTCACAATCAGACCCTTTGAGCTAGGGGAGTGCAGGCAATATACTTTCTAGGTATTGCCTGCCGGCAATGGTGACCTTTGGGGACATGACCCAGACCTTTCTTCCACACTGGCAATCACATCACTTCATTTCTGGCCTGGTGTGACAGAGACAGTGCACAACATGAGTTCAATGATAGAAATGTCCCTTCTGAAAGGGACTCTATTACATCTTCATTCTCCTAACAAAGTCGTTCCTAAAGGTCAGCAGGGATTCCCAAATGATTAACACTAAAAAGAGTACGTTGTTAACCATGTTTCTTTCAAGTAAAATGGAAAATAATTCTTTCCATATAGATGAAGATGCAGCAAGATAAGCTAGTTTTGAATGCTTAAAACTTGAGGACATGAATACATCATGGCAGAGTTTATTATATGTAATTTTCAATGAGTATAGGACAAGACAAGATTAGTGTATCCCCACAGGTAGAAACGCGGGAAAAGAAGGCAGGAGGCCTCCATGGATGAACAAAGATCTGCTGGTACAACTCAGGGAGGAGGTAAAAACCTATGACAGGTGGAAAAATGACCTGGTTTCTTGGGAAAAGTACAGGAACGTTGCCAGAGCATGCAGGGGTGCAACTGGGAAGGCTAAAGCCCTTTTAGTATTAAACCTGGTCAAGGAAGCAAAGGAAAATAAGAAGTTGTTTTTTTTTTTTTTTTCCAGGTGCATCAGCAGCAAAAGAAAGATTAGAGAGAATGTGGGCCTGCTGCTGAACACAGAGGGTGCCCTGGTGACAGAGGATGCAGAGAAGGTCAAACTACTGAATGTCTTCTTTGCTGCAGTCTTTACAGCCAGGGCTGGCCCTCAGGAAGCCCAGTCCAGCAAGGACAGTAGGATGGGCTGGACAGCATAGGAGTTGCCCTTGGTGGATGAGGAAGAGGTTAAAGACTTGTTGGGCCAATTAACTCTCATAAATCAATGGAATCTGAAGAGATGCGTGCAAGAGTGCTGAAGGAGTTGGCTGATGTGTTTGATGAGCCGCTGTCCATCACTTTTGAACATTTATAGAGGACAGACGAGGTGTCTGAGGGCTGGAGGAAGGCCAATGTCACTCCAGTCTTCAGAAAGGGCAGGAAGGAGGATCTGGGAAACTACAGGCTGGTAAGCCTCACCTTCATCCCTGAAAAGCTGATGGAAAAACTCATCCTGAATGTTGTCACTAAACATATGAAGGAAAAAATGGTTATCTGGGGGACTCAACATGGATTCACCAAGGGGAAATCCTGTTTGACCAACCTGATAGCCTTCTATGAGTGCATAACTGGCTGGCTAGATGAGGGGAGATTGGCAGATGTTATCTAACTTGGCTTCAGCAAGGCTTTTGACACTGTCTCCTATAACATCCCCATCAGAAAGCTCAGGCAGTATGGCTTGAATGACTGGATGGTGAGGTGGATTGAGAGCTGGATGAATGACAGAGCCCGGAGGGTGGTGATCAGTGTCACAGAATCAGGTTGGAGGCCTATGGCCAGTGGAGTTACACAGGAATCGGGTCTGGGGCCAGTCTTGTTCAATATCTTCATCAGCGACCTGGAGGAGGGGACAGAGTGTAGTCTCAGCAAGTTCCCTGATGATACCAAACTGGGAGGACTGGCTGATTCCCCAGAAGGCTGTGTTGTCATTCAGCGGGATCTTGAACAGCTTGAGAGTTGAGCAGAGAGGAACCTCATGACGTTCAACAAGGACAAGTGCAGAGTCCTGCATCTGGGAAGGAATAACCTCATGCACCAGAACAGGCTGGGGACTGATCTGCTGGAGAGCAGCTCTGCAGAGAGAGACCTGAGAGTGCCGGCTGATAATAACCTAAACATGAGCCAGCAATGTGCCCTCGTGGCCAAGAAGACCAATGGCATCCTGGGATGCATCAAGAAGAGTCTGGCCAGTAGGTGGATGGAGGTTCTGCTCTCCCTCTACTCTGCCCTATCGAGGCCTCATCTGGAGTCCTGTGTCTAGTTCTGGGCTCCTCAGTTCAAGAGGGACAGAGAACTTCTGGAGACAGTTCTGCGTAGGGCCACCAAGATGATCAGGGGACTGGAGCATGTTCCTTATGAGGAAAGGCTGTGGGAACTGGGGCTGTTTAGAGAAGAGGTGACTGAGGGGGGATCTTATTAATATTTACAAATATCTAAATGGTGGATGTCAGGAGGTTGGGGCATCACTTATTTCTGTTGTATCTGGTGACAAGACAAGGGGCAATGGAAAGAAGATGCAATACAAAATGTTCCATTGAAACATAAGGAAAAACTATTTTACTGTGAGGGTGGGGGAGTCCTGACACAGGTTGCCCTGGGAGAGTGTGAAAACTCCTTCTCTGAAGGCCTTCAAAACACTCCTGGACATCTTCCTGTGTGACTTGATCTAGGTGGACCTGCTTTAGCAGGAGGATTGGACTAGATGATCTGTAAAGGTCCCTTTCAACCCCTACCATTCTGTGATTCTGTGGTAAGAAGCATCTGGACATGGCCTAAAGCAGACAAAGGCTGGTTGTGAACAGTCAGTTTATACATCTTAAAGATTTCCAACACATTTTTATTGTCAGAGGTGACAAATTCTTTTGTTGTGTTGGTGCTTGCTTATGTCAAATTGCTTTTATGTGAAACAAATTCACACATCTAGGGTGGACCAAAGGTTTCCAGGAAGAAACACAAGCATGTAGGGCATGTACTGTGGGCTTAGGAAATCCTGTACTTCCCAGAAATGTTTGATCTATTGTGTATGTACAGAACAAATGATTTGTGTCTGACCATTGAACCCCTTGTATGTGACAGTTCATTGTACATACACCTCAGAGCTGAGGAAGGCCTCCAGAAGTGTTGAGCTTACTCTGCTTACATAATACAATTCATCCACTAATGCTGAGTTGATGCTTCTGAAGAGAGAGGTAGCTGGGCACCCCAAAATCTAAGGCAAACCCTTCAAATTCTACCTGGACTGAATTTGAAATCAAGATGTCTGTCAGCTCCAGATTTACTACTATAGCATTACCAATTCTTGGCATGAATTACTTAGTTAAGCCTCACAGTAGGCATGAGGCCCGCACGTTTGATTCTGCAGCTTGGTGCAAGCAGCTACCTTATGTCTTATCCAAAGTAGCAAATAAAGGTGAGATGCAGTCACATGAATGAAGATGAGAGGAAGAAGCACAAATGCATTAGATCCTGTCTAAAATCTGCTACCGCACAAAGTTAAATGCTTTTCACTGCATCTATTCAGAGAGCTATCTGCAGCAGTGAGGAAGCTCTCACAGAAGGTGGTGGAAAAGTTGTATTTCTCTTTTGCTTTCTACTGCTCTGGCAGTGTCACTTCTAATGCAAGCAACAGCCATGGAAGTACTCCCCAGGAATAGCACCTCTCAAGCTGGGTACTTCTGGCTACTATGCTTGCTTGTGTGTGCAACTGTGGGCACCAAGGTTAGGGGAAGGCAGATAACGTGCAGACTAATCCAGAATCTTCTCTCACAGTAAAATTGATAAGCCCTTGCCAGCAACTCACACTTGGGCAGACTCATTATTTACAGCACAAGAGGATACAATTAAAAACTGTGGGAACTGCATAGGTTTAAGAGCTTTGATGAGGCTTAAATCATTCAACAAGCAAAGAAGTCAACCAAGTAAAACCTGCAGGGAGTGTAAACTGGACAACATTAACAGCTTTTTGTCTCTAGAAGTACAAACTAGATTTGCTAAAGAAAAAAAAATTAAAATACTCATCAGGAACAATTAAACACTGAAATACAAGGGATCAAACTTTCTATGGTTTTCAGTGCAGTTTCTAAAACTGCTTGCATTTATGTGGCAACTGTGGAAGAGTAGATACTTTATTTTAGATTATTCTGAAGGAGCTATCCTTTCAACTAGCCTAATTATTATAATTGAGGAACTTGCAATATTTGTAGGACTTTCTCCATCTGAAACACTTCAGAAGACAAATTCAGTCATTTTGATTGAATTAAGGTAACAACACAAAGAACCAGACCATACAATTTACTGGAAGCCATCTATACACTGTAAGTGTAAGCTATTTAATCTCCTAATGTAATCAATAAAGGCAGACAGATACTTCTAGAGAGTAAATATGTAAACTAAACAGGAGCTCTAAGTCATGTAATATGTCAAAAAAGTTTTCTTTGTCTTATTTTTAACTCAAGTCCAGCTGTTACTTTTTCCCTTCCTATAATTAGTGTACCCTTTCAAGCCAATGCCACCACACCACCCATTACATTTTTTTCAAAGGCTTCAGGGCAATCAAACAGTACTTATCTTTGGGAATTACTGAATTTTCCTTTAAATGTGTTTTAATGTATATGGAGGGCAATGGTTGAAAATGTGAATACGTAAACTCTCTAATGTTCTCATTTACGTTTTAGTCATGAATGGTATTCTTACCCTGCAATTCATAAGAAAGCATTTTGAACATTGTGTTTAAAAAGTACTCACAGTACTGGGCTGATGCAATGGACACTGAATACTGCACTTCTAAAGCTAAGCAACACGCAAACTTTAAAAGATACGTTATTGAAAAAATTGTATATATGGTGGAGATACGTTTAAATCTTTTGACAAGTTGGGGAGCAACTTCACATTGTCACTATAAAGATCAGATTCTCAGGTATTAATAAACCATTACAACCCCACTGGCTTTCTTTATCCCTTATGTTTAAATTCAGAATGTTCCTCTGTGGTACTGCTAATGTTGAAGTTATTACAAATCACAAATTTTTCATGAGTAAATGTACTTCTCACCAGTTAGATTTTTCTCTGCAGTTTTCTCTCTGGGTTGGCTGTCAGGCAAATCTGAAGTCTCAGCTTTTATTTTCTATGGTGTATTGTACTTTGTGGCATACTGAATCAGTCAGAGGAATGAAAAATTCTCTGGAAAATGCTTTAGCCAAATAAAA
Source organism: Urocolius indicus (assembly GCA_013401255.1). Taxonomy (NCBI): domain Eukaryota; kingdom Metazoa; phylum Chordata; class Aves; order Coliiformes; family Coliidae; genus Urocolius; species Urocolius indicus. Next base: position 211,664 of record WBNH01010359.1, read on the forward strand.
ATCAAGAGTGCTCATAATTCTATTTTTTGCCATTCAAGCACATTGGTAAAGATTGTAAGAGTTACTTAGGAAAGAGTCCCAGATTTGCTGAATAGACTTCTTTTGTTAATGATACTGCTTAATAAAGCAGTGTAGATAAAGAATGTGCAATGAATAAAGCAATGCAGATGCATCTTGGAGAATATCTAAAAGCATTATGTCCCTATTTTTATGTGAACAAAAATGGTTATGCATCAGCTGGAAATTGATGGAAAGTACATTATCATGGAAACTCTTATCAGTGTCCTGAACAGTCTACGACTTTATTCCAGGTAGCTTGAGGCAGCATGAAGCCTCATTTCTACCTCTGTCTCCCATTCCATCCTTCTGTTTGCAGTCATCCCTGAACTTTGCCTCTGTTCCATTTTCCATAAAGCAAGTGCTGCTGGGCTGTGTGAGCTCCTTGTGTAGAGGGAGAGGAATACAGGGAAGGTGATGAGGGTTCTTTGTGCAGAGAGGAGGTGTTTCTACTGTGACACAGGGGAACTTAACACATTGAGCAAGGGGTGGGTTTACAGCTAATGAGTGTGTTCTACACATTTCTCCAACTGCATTTGAGCATCTTATTTCCATATCAGAAGAAGTTACCCACCAACCAAATCTAAGTATTCCAATACAGTTCTAAATATTTGTAAAAAGCTCGGAATCAAAGCAACCAGGGCACTTTACATTCTAAAAGAAGTAAATAACTGAAAATTCCCAGACAAGCTAGGCAATACTAACAGAAGTAAGTCCTCTGGGCTCTGCTAAGCCAATGGCAGTTTTGTTAATGTAGTGCACAGTACAACTTCAAGCTTTAAAAAGCAAGCTATATTAGAATAGGGTTTTGACCTATATTTTTGAGGGAAACAATGATCTTCTGATTTATTGCCAATTCACTCCTCTATTTTTTGGTCAAAATTGTAGAATATTTCACTCACTTGGAAATTAAATAGCAGTATAATACTTGGTAACCTCTTGCATTAAGGACATCCACACAAACACATACACAAACACAACCATGTACTAACAAAGCTGAATTTAAAGCAAAGCTGGTAGAGGACTTCTATTGGAGTTCAGAATTTAGAATTTTCTTTTATAATGTAGTTACAGAAATACATTGGCAAGAACCTTTTGAGTCACTAGATAAATCTAGTAGCATTGTCAGTACCACGAAAGGACATGGTGAGATGATGGGAGATGTAGCCATAAGAAAGGACAGAGAAGAACTGAAGAGGAAGAGTGTAAGCTAAAATTTGGAGGAGACAAACACAACAGACAAAGACCCAATAAATTTAAGATCAAGAGTCTCCAAAGCACAGACATTCTCATTTTTAAAGGAAAGAATGTACTACGAAATCACATTTAGTTTAATATATTCTCACTTCTTCAACAGAGGAATGAAGAAGGAAAGTGAAAAAAACCCCACAATGCATTTTCTTATACTTCGCCTATATAATTCAAATCAACAGAGTACAAAAGGTTGCCTGTGATCTTAAAATGATTTCTAGACTTATACTAAAGAGAGAGAAGGAACATCTTCATGGGAATTGTCAAGGCAATACCCTAAATTTCAAGTGTTTTTTTTTTCTAATTCAAATATTTGTACTGTATGCCTGTCAAAAACATGGCCTTTATATGTAAGAAGTTACACGAATCAGTGATGCTTCCCTTAAATAGGAATATTGGTACATGATGCACAGCAGCTTTCCAATTTCCTTCAACTAACATTTTTTCTCCTACTTATATTATTTTTGAGGTGTACGACAAATATTTAATCCATGAGCACTCTAAGGGAAGTTGCGGCATGCCATTTTATTTCAAAGCTAGCTTTTCAAATATACTGAAGCTACTGAAGCTCTTAGACCTACAGACACCACTGATATTTACAAGGCATGTGCTTTTGTCTGCAGTTCGTCAGTGATGTCTGAATCCTACAAGCAGCACCGTGGAAGCCAGACAAGTAACTATTATGCATAGGATGTGGAAGTTTAAATGTCTTAATATTGATACTGGGAGAGTAAGATGAAGTTCTCGGAAATCTCTGAGGAAAATAAACTTGCTGGAATGAGTCCTCAAGACTCAGAAGATGTAGAGGGACAATATTATCTTACATTCAAGCATCTTAACATAGGTATAAAATGTCCATTCATGTTCTCCTGGGAAGCAGAAACCTTATATGGCCCAGAACTATGCTAGAAAGTTCTACAGCACCTTTTGTAGACATCATGTATTACAGGAAAGGCTATTTTGACATTTACTGGTTTATTCTTGCTTGTTCTAACCTCTTCTGGGTTTGCATCAGGTCATATGGGGAGAATGGAAAGATGACTTTGGAGAATTGCCTCTTTAAGATGAGCTGAGTTCTCAGTTACATCCAGAGTCTGAACCCAGATATCAAATCATCATGCAGTGGATAATAACAGTAGAACCAAATATGTGGTAACTACTAAAACATCCCAACCATTCTCTAATTAATTTAATAATTAGTTAATTTAATTAACTATATGGGTAAGAGCTAATTCATCATAACAAGATGACAGAGATAACAAATAAGAATTACATGGGGAGGTAAAATGAACCCTAAAACCACACAGATGTTTTGCCACAGAAGAAGGTTAAAAATACAAGAGCTAGTTTGTGACTTAAAGCTACAGTATGTTGTGAGTAATGGAACTCCTAATCTTCCGTAAGTCCTACAGAATTTGGCTCAAGCTTCTCAGTGAGCTTTGTCAACACTACATATTCTTGGCCTCTAAAAAGTAGTTAATATTGCTGTGCAAACACAGTAAATCACGCTTGACAGCCCATAAGCTCATGTCAAATGAGTACGACTAAGCTGTTGTTGTGCCCTCTGTCATTGTGAGAACATGCTCCTCTTCCCAACTCCTGCCTAGATACAAACCATGTTCCATGACAGGAGGTGAAGATTCACTGGGCATTCATCCATCTTTTAATGATTGTGTTAGGTCTTTCACTGTGCAGCACTTTATGAATGTTGTGAAGCTGTAACGCTATCCTCCCCACAAGGACACCAAATTACTTATCCATGCTTTTGATATAATGCATCTTGGCTGAACTGTTGCAGCTCTCTCACTCTGGAAGATTTCCAGTCAAGGGCTATATTTATGTCAGTTACAATTGATTCAAAATGCTTCCACAAGATCTTGAACAGGCTAACACATCTTCATGAGTATTGCTTTCCAGTAAAACAGAAGAATAATCAATGCTCATATCTCATATCATAATTCTTCGGTTTGAGTTGGTATCCCTGACTGATATTCAGAGAAGTATCTCTTCTGGACTTGCAGGTGACTACAGATTATGCTTCCAAAATGGGGTAGGGCAGGCAGTAACTTAACTGCCACTTTCAGAAAATACTGAAGGATTTGGGAGCACACACCCTATGGACTTAAAGGGAAAGTAAATGTTCATGCATGCAAAGTAAATTTTGGCTTAGGATTTTAAGTCATAGAAGCACTTTTGAAAATTTACCTTCAACTTAATTGTATATCATTACTCTCTTTGTCCTTGGAGTTCATATTTTTTCTGTGAGCATTAAGTTTGCCTAGTTTTCTGGGATTTTGATCAACTAAATTAAATCCTTATCTTTTAAATTTGACTTTGATTAACACAGATGTTATTTATTCTTTTCCTTGGCAGAAGTTTCTGCAAGACTGCCATAAAGTCAACCTGTTTGTACTGTATTGTACCATTAATCTTCTTTTCCTTTATGACATATATACACAATATCCTAAGGGGAAGACCACATATATATGGATTCATACCCACATAGAAGTNCATAGAAGCCTTTTGAAAATTTACCTTCAACCTTAATTGTATATCATTACTCTCTTTGTCCTTGGAGTTCATATTTTTCTGTGAGCATTAAGTTTGCCTAGTTTTCTGGGATTTTGATCAACTAAATTAAATCCTTATCTTTTAAATTTGACTTTGATTAACACAGATGTTATTTATTCTTTTCCTTGGCAGAAGTTTCTGCAAGACTGCCATAAAGTCAACCTGTTTGTACTGTATTGTACCATTAATCTTCTTTTCCTTTATGACATATATACACAATATCCTAAGGGGAAGACCACATATATATGGATTCATACCCACATAGAAGTATACGTATAAACACATAACAAAAATGGGATCAAAAGGAGGGAATATTTTACTAATCTCCTAAAAGCCTTTGTGAAAAAGTCTAGATAACACATATAATGGAACCAGAGGATAAATATTACTTGGTTGCTTAATGGAAGCATAACTCAAGATAAAAATGGAACAGATTCCATTCAAAATAGCTAAAATCCTTTGAGTGGGACATAGACATATCAAATTAAGAGTCTGCTATATCCTTATGATCACTTATACACACCTCACCACCTGAGGTTTTCCAAAATAATGTATTTGAAGAGCCTTTCTAATAAGCACTAATTAAAGGAGATTAAGAAAATACAATGTTGCTTAGAGTTGGTGCATTAATTTTCATCAGAATTTGTTCATTATCTTAAAATAGCATCAACAGTGGGGGGTTTCTAGCTGTCTGGAAACATCTATATTTCTGTGTCTCACAACTTTTCAATTGCACTGCAAATCCCTGCCTCAAAAAGCCATAACACTCAGGAGTGAGCTGCCTTTTCATTGCGTAGATGGGGTCACCTTCACTGAGAACAAACAGGAGCAAACCCAGTGCTGAGAAATCACTCCAAATTTTTCTGTTCATAGAAAAAAAGGAGTCACAAAGTCACAAAAAATACTCTGCACAATCATTTAAGCCAGTAAGCCCCATTTTCCTATCCTGACAGAACACTGCTGGGTCTTGTAATGACACTGTTTGCTGAAGAAACTCTATTAGTTCTAGAAGTATAACAGTTCAGTAGAAATGTTACAATAATCCTGCCGATCTGATTCTCTTTTCTAAATAAGTCAATCAATATTCCAGGTGGCAAAAGTCAAATCTCCAGGGGTATTAACTGCCTGGATTTCCTTTCAGTGAGACTTCATGTATGATAATGAAAAAAGAAAGTACTTGTTCTTTCATCCTGATCTAAGTGAATTAAAATCTATTATGTACTCATTATATTGGACCATGCTCATCATATTGTGCCGCTATACAGCATCTAATGCCATTTTATGCTTCCTTTTGACCCCTAGTGTAGGCCTCATGCTGCCCTTACAGAGGGAATAGCAGATAAGAAATCCTTCAGAAGTTTTCCCCAAGGCAAGGATTATTATTTCTGGTGATGGTCATGACCCCGGCTCATGATATTTTGCTGCAGGGAGACTTTGGAACCGGAAAGGTTGTGCTGGCCATTTCAGTGTGTGCAAACTGCCATGGAGCAAGAACTGCTAAAATAAATTCCTCAAGCACTCCTGATGTTTGCTTTGTAGGTGCAGATTTGTAAGTGTCACAACAATCAGCCAGCAGGAGAGAAATCCTCTGGAATCCCTCAGTGAGGGATGAGAGAGCCTGTCTGTGAGTGCTGGATTGATGGTCTATTGTTTGCATTTATTTAGACTACATAAACAAGCTTTCAGTTTCCTCAAAACAGTGTGGACAGGTCCTAGTTTCCAGCTCTTTTGAATTTCTTCAGTTTTCATTACCAGGTAATCAATTTTATCTGCTTTTTATCACCAGTCCTCAGCTGCCCTGGATTTTTACCTGGTTACCAAATATAAGCACCTTCAAATTGAAAGTTGCCATTGGAAAGAGCCCTCCTGACCTGCAAATCCTTGCCTGCCAAGTGTACAGAACAAAGACAGATTTGAGCACAATTTGAAAAATGTGTGGTTAGGGTAATGTATTTGTGAATGTAGCTCACTTAGTCACGTAAACTGTATGAACCCATCACTTAAATTGTCAGGCCTGGCTTTCCACCCATGGAATGAAACAAGTCAGAAGTTTCTTCTTTCCTTACAGCTACATTTGTATAAAGCTCTATTTGTGCAAATTAGAGTCTGGTCGTGGCACTGAGCTGAAATACACATAATTGTCATTAATGTCTATATGACATCAGAAGTCAAAAGTTGAAAAAGGCAAATTTCTGACCTCAAATCAAATGAAAGCAAAAATGAGGAAAACTGTGATTAATCTAGTTTGAAGTAAAGATTCTGCTCCCTCTGAAATATTATTCCAGCAGAACACAATTTTAAACAGAATAAATGGTGAGGAAAAAAAATGTATGACAGAGTATAATTTTCCAGAGGTACATCTTGTCAATAAAACCTTAAATAGTTTAATGTTAGTAGAATCTTGAGACACATTTTCATACAGCTTGAGTCAATGCAAAGCATGCATATGCCCATCCTAGGGTTGCTTTCACTTGCACTGCATCCAGATGTTTTTCTACAGTGGATCTTTTTTCTTTTTGTCCCCCTCTTTCCTGCCTGGTAGAACTGGAAAATTCCACTAGTGATAACTCTGACAGCTTGCTCCCCCTCCCGTCACTCCCCGCTTAAGAAAACAAGAGGGAGGGAACAGAATCTGGAAGGCTGAAAAGTTACTGATTTAGTAAATTCTGCAAGTCTTACCTTGGAGCAGAATAAAGCCTTGGTGTTATCCTTAAAGGAGCAGATCAGAGTCCTTCTGAAACCAAACTTGTTCATGCTCCTAGTGGCAGCGAGTCCCTCCTCAGCCTACGATTACCAAATTGCATATTCTGGGAGCTATCTGACAGCCTGTGATAGGGTGTTCTGTCCCTAGTCATACCAGGGCTGAGGGAACAAAGAGCGGTGGAGCTTCTGGCCCTTGTGGGAGACAGACTGCTCCATCATTATTTAAAGAGCAGATGCCTTCAGGATAAATCCTCTTAGTGTGTTTTCCTGTTTGTGTGAGAACTTAGAACTTTTATCCATTTTTAAAGAGGGGAAATAAAAAAAGTAATCAGCACTAAGCTGCTCTGTAGCTCTGGAGGGTCCCTGTAGCATGGCTCACAAGAAAACAGAGACAATTTATATGTTTTCTGCTAAAAGGATATGAGACACTACCACTAGCTGAACAAAAAAAAAATTAGAAATGACCAGATGCAAATTAATGAGGAACTCTCTCTGCACGGAGGTGGCTGCTTCACCCAGAGCAGAAGCATAGTGCAGAATGCCAGCGAGGAAGGAAGAGCAAGCCAGAGTACAGCTGTTAAGAAATCAAATATTTATGGGGAGGCCTTTCTTGCTTTTCTGATGGTGGGATGATCAGTGGGAGGCCTAGATGAATGCAGAAAAAAAGTATGCAGCATGTTTCTTATGAATAGTGGCCTGGATTTGGGTTTTGGCCACAAGTGAAATTTGGTGTTCATTTTGATCTGTGGCTAGGGGATGAGGAAACACGCTGTGTAAAAAGTTCCCTACCACTGGCTGTTAATGCTGTCAAAGGAGCCCTAAGAAATAAGTCTTAAGCAAGAAAAACATGAGATGGTTGAACCTTACTCCCTCCACCAAACCTCTGTTTATCCATTGAAGTGTTTAAATTCCTGTTATCATTCTTCCAACCTGAAATACAGGAGGAAAAGCTGACTTTCTGGTTATAAGCTTTTTTTATATCCTTCACTTCCTCCAATGACATGTCTAAAGCCCTTTAGCAAAATAAAGGGAAAAGAAAGTCTGTTATTTAATCAGAACAGGCACAGAAAGAAAAAAAAACAGCTGAAAAAATGAAAGGTAAAGGGAAAAAGACTTCCTGAATCATTCACAGATTTCCTAAGGGGATAGAAAAGAACAAAATCAGAAGTGGTTTGATTTTATAGTTCATCTGGAATTTAAATTTACTTAATATTTTAAACTGGATGATTTCTTCTGGTGAACTTTTAGGATTACATAAATCTTTGAAGATTTTTGAAAGTTCATTTGCCACTGTCTGTAGATTTGTTTAGGGACTGATAGGTTGTGCTTTAAAGGATAAACTGCAGGGAAAAGGTTGGCTTAGGAATTTAAGCAGTGGACTATAGGTCTGCTCATGCTACAAATTTGCCCGGTGTTGGTGGTGACCAGAAACCGCAGCCCTACTTGTCTATATCATCCTGACTAAATATCTCTATAGTGTTACCTCCTGCAGGCATTCAGAGGGAGCCACTAGGCTGAATAGTGATCAGATAGCCCTGCATGCTTCGTTTTCTCTGTTTTTATTTGTGAACTGCCAGTATTACTCTCCTTGTTGCTATAGGAAGAAATTGAAGTAATATTATACCTCATTCTAGGTTTTGTGTCAACAGTCTTATAAGTGTAATTTTAGGATTACCTTTTCCCAAAATCACCCTCTGATGGAAGTTAAGCCTTGGAAACAGCATCTGAGGTTTTACTAGGAATTAAGGTGAGATTTGGTTGCATTTGGTAAATATGAAGATGGGTTGCCATTTCCAAAGCCCAGTACCACTCACTGCTGATGCAGTACAGAAAAATGCTGTTGAGGAAGGAGAGGAAGCACCAGTCAGCCCATGTGCAGCAACTCACAATAAGTGCACTTTCCCTCTGGCTGCTGTTAGCAATTAAACCCCTCCCTGCATTTCAGTAGGTGCCTGTCTAACAGATGCTGAACTGCCACTTGTGAGTTAAGGACCCTGCTTAACACAGTCTCCTGATTACAGCCCGTAGAAAGAAAGTCAGGCCCAAACAGCAATTCAACTCACCTATGGGTGAGATGTCTCTCTTGCTGTCCATAAAGGGACAAGGCAGTGAGGGACTCACCAAAGAGCTGTGAGTACTCACTGGGCATTATGTACACTTAAATTTAAGGGAACTGTGACCCTATCCCTGCAATGTCCTTGTACTAAATGTATTTTACTTCCACATACAGTATTTATCTGCATTTTAAGCAACTCTTTAGGATAGAAGTCTTGACATAAAGCATCATTTTTTTTTCCCCTTGTTCTTTCTGCACCATCACAATGGCGAGCCCTAATCACAGCTGTCCTATGAAAAATAAACACTGGTGAACTCATATACACAGGTGTCCCACCAAAGCCAGTGGGGACTGGAATGTGGTCATGGATGGCTATGTCCTTTTTAGGAAAGATAGGCCAGCAAGGTGAGATGGTGGAGTTGCTCTTTATATGAAAGAGCAACTGAAATGTACTGAATTCTGTCCATATGAGGATGAGAGGCAAGCTGAGAGTTTGTGGGTTAGAATGAAGGGTCAAAGCTAGCATGTGTGACACTGTTGTGGGTGTCTATTACAGGCCATCTGATCAGGATGGGGAAGTTGATGCGGCCTTCTACAGGCAGCTGGGAGCAGCCTCAAAATCACAGACCCTGGTTCTCATGGGGCATTTCCACTACTCAGACATCTGCTGGAAGCCTACACAGCTAGTCACTTACAGCCCAGGAGGTTCCTTCAGTGCATCGATAACTTCTGGCTATAAATGGTAATAAATGGTGGATGTGCCAACTGGGAGAGCAGCACTGCTGGATCATGTACTCACAGACAAGCAGGGCCTGATTGAAGCTGTGAAGGTTGAGGCCAGCATTGGATGCAATCACCACGAGATGGTGGAGTTCAAGATCTTCTTCAGAATACCAAGCAGGATCACAACCCTGGACTTTAACAAGATCAACTTTTGTCTTTTTCAAGCAATTACTAGGGGCCATCCCATGGGACAGGGTATTAGAGGCTAAAGGGGCCCAAGATAGTTGGTCTCTATTCAAAGATCACTTTTTCCAAGCTCAGGATTAGAACATTCCAGGAGGTAGCGAATCAAGAAAGGGAACCAGGAGACCCACATGGTTAAATAGGGAACTGTTGGGCAAACTCAAGTGGAAGGAAGGGATGGCCACTTGGGATGTAAGGGAGGTCAAGGACAACAAGAAGGGCTTCCTCAAATACATTGCAGATTAAACTAACACTAGAGGCAATGTAGGCCAACTGCTGAATGAGGTGGGTGCCATGATGACAGAGGACACCAAGAAGGCAGTTACTGAATGCTGTCTTTGCCTCTCTCTACACTGCTGGAGTCTGTCCTCAGGAGACCCAGACTCCAGCAAATTCAGGTTAAAAGAGTTTTGTTTGGTTGATGAAGACTGGGTTAAGGATCAGTTGAGCAATCTGGATGTGCATAAATCCATGGGCCCCAATGGGATGCACCCACGGGTGCTGAGGGAACTGGCAGAACTTATTGCTAAACCACTCTCCATCATCTTCAGTAAGTCATGGAGAACAGGAGGAACAGGAGGTGCCTGAGGACCAGAGGACCACAAAAGTCAATATAGTCTTCAGAAAAGGCAAGAAGAAAGAGTAGGGTAGCTACAGACCAGTCAGCCTCACCTCCATCCCTGGAGAGGGGATGGAATGACTTATCTTGGATGCTGTCTCCAGGCATTTAAAGGACAAGAGGGTCACTAGGAGCAGTCAACTTGGTTTAACCAAAGGGAAGTCATGTTTGACCAATCTGATAGCCTTTTCTGAAGATGTAACCAGGTGGATAGATGGCAGTAGTGCAGTGGATGTGATTTCTCTTGATTTCAGTAAAGCATTTGACAGCATCTCCCACAGCATCCTCATGGCAAAACTGAGGAAATGTGGCCTGGATGACCAGGTAGTGAGATGTGTAGTTAACTGGTTGAAGGGAAGAAAGCAGAGAGTTGTGATCAATGGGGCAGGGTTCTAGTTGGAAGCCTGTATCTAGTGGAGTCCCTTAGGATCAGTGCTGGGACTGGTACTGTTCAGTATATTCATTAATGACCTTGATGAGGGAACTGTGAAAGTTTTCTGATGATACTAAACTGGAAGGAGTTGCTGGCATACCAGAACACTGTGCTGCCATTCAACAAGACCTGAAGAGTTGAGCGGAGAGAAATCTAATGAAATTCAATAGAGGCAAGTGTAGAGTGTTGCATCTGGGAAAGAATAACCCCATCTACCAGTACAGGTTGGGGAATGAACCCTTGGAGAGGAGTGTAGGGGAAAGGGACATGGGGGTCTTGGTGAACAGCAGGATGAGTGTGAGCATGAGCCAGCAATGTGGCCTTGTGGCCAAGAAGGCCAATGGCATCCTGAGGTGTATTAGAAAGGGTGAAGGCAGTAGGTTGAGAGGTTCTCCTCCTTCGTTACTCTGCCCTTGTGAGACCACATTTGGAATATTGTGTCCAGTTCTGGGCCCCTCAGTTCAGGAAGGACAGGGAGCTGCTGGAGAGAGTCCAGCGCAGGGCCACCAAGATGATGGAGTCGAGCATCTCCCTTATAATGAAAGGCTGAGGGGTCTGGGGCTTTTTAGCTTGGAGAAGAGGAGATTGAGGTGTGATCTCATTAATGTTTACAAATGCATAAAGGGTGGATGTCAGGAGGATGGAGCCAGGCTCTTTTCTATGATGCTCAATGATAGGACAAGAGGCAAGGGGTATAAGCTGGAACATAAGTTCGAAAGAAACATAATGAAGAATTTCTTCCCTGTGAGGGTGACAGAGCACTGGATTGGGCTGCCCAGATGGGTTGTTGAGTGTCCTTCTCTGGAGAGATTGAAAACCCACCTGGATGATTTCCTGTGTGACCTACTCTAGGTGGTCCTGCTCTGGCATGGGGGTTGGACTAGATGATCTTTCGAGGTCCCCTGCAGCCTTTGGGATTCTGTGATATGCACAACACAGAGATTTCCCCAAGCTGCTGTCTTTATTCATATTTATTTGATATAAAATAGACCTGTTGTTGACTCCATTTTATGACTGTTGAAAACCATAGTTTATCCTTACGATGACACAAATGTTCAAGCTTTTTCTGCATCTGGATGTAAGAACCAGTCATAAACAATTAACTATATAAATAATTGATTTTCAGGGCATTGGCTAAACAAATAAGTGAACAAAATCTTCATTTAAAGTTAATTTGAAACAAAGTCGTTTGCTTTTTCTGTAGAAATTCAGAAGGACAATAAACAATTTATCTGATGGATTTGTTTTACTTTTCTGTTGAAAGTTAAATAGACATAAATTAGAAACAAAACACTTCATTTAGAAGGTATCACAATGAAAAGTTTAAGCTCTTCTTGATTTTTGGCTTTTCTTTGGGTTTTTGCTCTGTAGATTTTTCTGATGAACTCAAATCTTGTGGTTTGGTTTTGTTTGGTTTTGTTTTTCCCCTAAAAGAGAAATGTTCTTTTTTTTTTATTCCACTTCTAAATACAGTCTCCTGTTTTAACAGGTCACTGCTGCAGGGAAATAGCTTCAAGGACTTGTCTAACAGATGTCATATGGCAAGCATGAAAATAAAACTAGAAGGAAGGAACTGGAAGAATTATCATTGGATCAATTATTCCACAGAAATTAAACTGGCATGATTATAATCCTGTGGTGGTTTCTTCTGAAACGTGACTGCAATTTCCAGGGACTCTATGTATTTATCTATTCCAGCTGTTAGTGAAGGAAAATAAGAGGCTCTTCTCCAAGCTGGATTTTACATTAACACTGGGATATATTAAGCACACATGCTCCAAACCTCACTTGCTTTTCATGGTACAAAAATGGCAATATCCTAAAACTTAATAAGTGATGTATTCAAAAGCAACTGTATAGATAGGAAGAAAATAGTCATTCATGGCCAAGCAGTCCAGACTTGGCATCAGCTCAGATGCTGTGAAAGATTAAACCTTCTCTTAGGAGATCTCTGCAGATCTGCTGCTTCTGTCTGTGCTTTGGCAGGGGATTTGTGAAATTTCCTACCTGCATTCATGACTGATTAAGATTTAATTGTGATCTTAGCTCTGCTTAGGAGACCATTAATTTACTGAATAAGCATTTTTCAAAAGAAACTACTTAACCTCAAGACCATTTAGACATAAAACTGGTCAAGCAAGAGAAGAGGGTTTACAGAGCATGACAAAAGAAGGATTGCTAAACGTGTGATGCTGATGGAAGAAAACTGTGTAACAGAGAAACTCTGGCAATGCCTGTAGGAAGGGTTTTGTTTTGCAATGCCCCTGTACCTCGCAGGAGGCCCATGGCTGGCTGCTGAGCTGGGTTTCACAAATACACTGAGGCAGCATTCTTTATCTGCAATAACGCTTGGTGTTGGCTGCGAAGGTCACCTTGACGAATGAACTTGCCTGGTGGAAAAAAAACCTCCTCTGCTAGTAAATTAGCAGGAAGGGACTGAGCTTGTTTTCCACTGCCTGTTTTGATAGCCCCAAACTGGGGCCATATGTACACTGGAAACAGCATGTGGGGCCACGTGACAGGGAAGCCAATGTTTGTGCTGAATTTACAAACACAAAGGCTTTTTTTTTTTTTTCTCTGATGTCTCTTTGGTCTTTGGAGAAACATTATTTTTCATGTTAATTTTCAGTTACCTGGTGACTTTACCAATGTTGTTGTAAGAGGTCCCTCCAACAAATATCTGTTCTACCTCTTGCATTAAACTATATAAGAGGCTCTTAGTTATCCTAATCCCGAAGATTACAATACAGTTTCCTAAGGAAGCCACTTACTGTCCCTTAGAGTCATCATTTCTTTGAAAGCTAGACCAAGAAGGCCAAAATAAAAAGATGACAGTCAGGTGGAAGTGTCACTGAGTGAGGAGGATGTGAATAACACCCTGACAAAAAGATGAAGAAAATAATTGCTTGCTAATATCTCTGAATTTCAACATACTTTCACTTGGAAAGAAGAACCTGAGCTGACAATCTGAAATGCTGCCATTTCCTATAATTGCCACAACAAATTTCTGGCTTTTGCTCATCTGCAGCAACAGCTTGACCATGGTCACACCAGGTGTGGCCCTGAAGAGGCCTTTATAGGTACACTTTGAGTTACCCCTCAAGAGCAGTGAATGTCTGACTCTTTAAAAGTAATCTTTTTCACTGGTTCTTTCCCATTTTGCTTTTTCTCATCCTAATCCATCTTTCCAAACTAGTCTTTTTGTTTTGTCTTCTTCCTGATGTTGCTCTATGTCTTTGATGCACAGGGAACCGTTAAGGGTAGGGTTCTTGCAGTCTGAAATGATTGATTATCTCTCTTCTCCAAAGTAAGAATATTCATAACATATGATGTGGGCTGAGGTTTCAAAGATTATTATAAAGAGTACAGAAAACCCAGAATGCATGACATCAAGAGCTGAAGGATTACTGCAGCTTGAGGAAAAACAGAGGCTCTTTGCCTAAACCCAAACAAAGCCAAGGCCGTGGCTTACTGATTGCCAAATGTAAGATATTTATTCTCCCTTTTCTCTTAGATGTTAACCGAGCACTGCTAAACTAACTACAGCTAAACCACATTAATGTATCAATTTTTATATGAACAGATGTTCTTCACTAATATGCCTAAAAGTAACTGTAACTGTCAAATTCATATTTGGCTAGTAACCTTTATTGTAAAGAACTAGAGTGAGTTTCTGCTGAATTTCTGATGGTTTAATGACCAATTTACTTCTTAAAGGTGAAGGTTTAATTTGAACAAAATATTTTACCCTTTTCACTAGTTAGGAAATACTAATTTAATCAGCAATATTACTTGAGAGGGACTAAGGAATTGTTAGGAAATTTTTTTTCATTGAAAGGATTGTCATGCCTTGGAATGGGCTTGACTGATCAGAGAAGTGGTGGAGTCATCATCCCTGGAGGTATTCAAAAGAAGTGTAGATGAGGTGTTGAGGGACATGTTTTAGTGGTGGACATGGCAGCGCCAGGTTAATGATTGGACTCAATGATCTTAAAAGTCTTTTCCAGAGGAAATGATTCTGTGATTCTGTGACTGTAAATCACGAAATATGTTTCAGTAAAAGGACTTGCATCTGAAAATTCTGTTGGGCAGAAATAGACAAAGGAAAAAGTTTCTTCTTTCTTTACATAATTATGACTCTGAATATTTTCAATCAATTACAAATGTCAAGTTTCCAAAATTCATTCCTTTAAACAGAAACATACATAAGCCAAAGACATAGCTAATTACCATGCATAACATAAATATTAGGTTACTCTAAAATTTTGTTCAATATCTGACATGAAAACAGAACTGGACTTGGCAGGCAGGCAGAATTAAAGATGCCTGTCTTGTACAATTCAGTAAGAAAGAGAGAAAAGAAGAATTAGTAAGTTTAGAAGAAGGAATCCATGTTAACCACTCCACCATTAATTGTCACGGAGATTTCTACATTAAAAATAAAATATGAGAATTTGAAAATATTCCCATGAGATAAAAAAGAATAAAATCCCACAACAAACACCCCTCAAAGGTAAATACAATACTAAGAGTGTGTCATTAAGAGAGTGACAGTAGCTGAAGTCACAGATCTCCCCTTCCTGACTTCAAACCAGAGACATAGAGCCAATCCTGTTTGTCACTTGGCACATCCAGTGCAGCCAAAATCATGTCTGTGACACTTGAGGAACCAAGACCATTGTTTGCATTGATGAAAGTGGTGTTTTACCTTTACTTGTGTAGATCTGAATGGCTGCAGTAGGTGCAAAGTAGTGGGGACTCAGGTCACCAAAGGAACTTTTACCTGCTTAGGATATAGATATGCTCCTTTTCAAATGCAAATGTCTTCAGGAGCCTGAATGAGGTTCCTGCTAGCTTTCATTCAAGATGAAGGCTTTTATCAAGATTTAGAAATCTCTGGCTTCAACAGCACTGTACAGACAAGGTACACATAGACCCATAGCTTTCACGAATGATGTTATACAGAAGAACACTTCTTCAGGGCCAGCCATCACCTGCCTCTTCCAGCTTTTCCTTCTTAGTCCTTCTCACACAAATGCAGATGGGAGGGCTTGAGGACAACAGCCGTATGACAATGTCACAGGTTTCATATAGTCCTAAGAGATGATTATCTGACAGTTATTTCCTCTTGCAACACTCTCTCTTGCATCAAAATGCTGCAGCTCCCTGTTGTTGATGTAAAAACTGGTACAAACCAGCACCAGCAGTTTCACTGGCAGGTTTTTTTTTGGCATTGGCAAGACTGAAGAAAAATGCTGATTGTAACTAATAGAAAGTGCTTGATCAGAGAGAGGGAAAAGTCAAGATATTTGCTAAAAGATGGTGTATTGACAAGGCTTTCCTGGCAACACTGTCAAAAGTGCAGTACAGCCTCCTTTGCCAGCTGTTCCAATTGCAGGCAGTGTTCTTCCAATGCTTTGATGGAAAAGTGCTTCATATGGCCTTGATTCTTGTTTTTCTCCATATTCATGTGAGCTGAGAGTACGATTTACGTCTTACAAGACATGCATTATTAACTTACTCAGTAGTGTTTTAAAGGGAAGGCAGTGAAATCAGTCACCTATACAAGACACATACAGACTGCGTAATGAAAACATCCCTTGCCCCCTGCCTCACCAGCATCCATGTCAGGGGACTAATCGCAAGAGCTTTCTCAGGAAACTCCAAGAGTTCAAGTCCCAGTACGGCTGTGTGTTGTGACTAGTATTGTATCCCAGTACTGGTGAACTTCAAGGCCTGTTAAAAATACTCATGAAATTTCAGTCTACTGCTTACACCATCTCTGCTCATTGAATTTATTTCTGTGTGCTGTGAAAACATCGCTGTTATTATTAGTAGCATTATTAGTATTATGAACTTTTAGAGAGTAGTGTAGGGGAAAGGGACCTGGGGGTCTTGGTGAACAGCAGGATGAGTGTGAGCATGAGCCAGCAATGTGCCCTCATGGCCAAGAAGGCCAATGGCATCCTGGGGTGTATTAGAAGGGGTGAGGGCAGTAGGTTGAGAGAGGCTCTCCTTCCTCGCTACTCTGCCCTTGTGAGACCACATTTGGAATATTGTGTCCAGTTCTGGGTCCTTCAGTTCAAGAAGGACAGGGAGCTGCTGGAGAGAGTTCAGTGCAGGGCCACCAAGATGATGAAGGGAGTCAAGCATCTCCCTTATAATGAAAGGGAGATGGGGCTCTTTAGCTTGCAGAAGAGGAGATTGAGGTGTGATCTCATTAATGTTTACAAATATGTAAAGGGTGGGTGTCAGGAGGATGGAGCCAGGCTCTTCTCTACGATGTCCAATGATAGAACAAGGGGCAATGGGTACAAGCTGAAACATAAATGATTCGAAATAAACATAATGAAGAATTTCTTCCCTGTGAGGGTGAGAGAGCACTGGAACAGTCTGCCCAGATGGGTTGTTGAGTGTCCTTCTCTGGAGACATTCAAAACCCACCTGGACAAGTTCCTGTGTGATCTGCTCTAGGCGGTCCTGCTCTGGCAAGGGCTTGGACTAGATAATCTATTGATGTTCCTTCCAACCGTTAAAATTCTTTGATTCTGTAATTATTAGTATTATTAGTATTGTACTACACTGGAGGTGTGAGTCAGAAGCAAAAGCCTCTTTGATTCTATGCTTTGTACCAGCTGTGCTGAAGAAAGCTGTTTACCATCAAGAGCCTGCAGCCCACCTCTGCTCATGCAGAACACTGTGCTCACTGGCCATGTCCTGCTTGTAGTTCAGGCAGAAGATGTAAGTTTATAATGCTACAATAGCTACATTTCAGAGATGAAATTGCTTCTTTCTCACTACATAAACTGTGAAAGCTAGGAATATAAGAAAAGCATAACAATAACAACAAAAAGCCAGAGTCTTTCTCATATTCAGTTACATAGTGATTTTAAGGTCTTGAGTTCTATAAGGCATAGCCCTCTGGATCAGTGAAAAATTATTTCTAATCTCAGAGGTAATGGTCATATGTGTGGTCATACAAGGTCTTAATCTAATCTAATCAGCAATTCAGGACTACATCTTTTTCAGGCCCTGCACCAATTTTATAACAGAGGAGAAGAGGTAACTCTTTCGTTTATATTTGTTTTTCTTTCTATCAATCTGCTTAGCGGCTATTTGAACATGGCTGGAGGTTTGCAATGCCAGTAAATTTTTGTTGTGGTGGAAGTGGAGGAGCAGGGAGCAATTGCAGCATGGTGCTCCTGGGGAAATGTGGTTTTCCATATGACTAAAATGATGAGTGTCTGCACTTGGGTACCAGAACTCACGCACTGTAAGTGACTAACTGTGCCTCACCCCTCCTTTGCTGATGTGTGGATGTGCAAATGGGTATGGAGCATGAGAGAGACCATATCAAGGTGAATGTGTGGACCTCAGAGATTTCTAAAGCATTGAGTAATGATCAGCTGATAGGACAAGTACACAGTCTGACCCTAAAACTGAAATCTTGAGCAGATTTGCTTTGACAGCAAAAAGTGTCTCTGCTTGTTTTGTCATCCCCTTATTATTATAGTCTTCAGAGTGGTTAGAGATTTGGCTATAAAATTTAAAAATTTGCTTAGAAATTATAGTCTACAGCAGCTCTTCACAAAGATTCCCTGTTACTGGAAAGAAATGGAAGTTTAGTGCACAGAAGGTGCACATCATAGTGACAGCCATGTTTAGGGATATCAACTTAAAGTATTGCAAGCAGTATATGCTGTCAGGCACATCATGAGTCCTGGTGTTCTTGGGATTTCTTTGATTTTACTTCATAGTTCATTGCCCCTTTGGAATATGCACTGACAACACTCTAGAACTTATTTATACGTGTTCCCTTCTGCACTACAGCTGAAGTTTTTCACAGGTTGAGCAAACAGAATTTTTAATAACTCCAGGTAGGATCTCAGTTTAGGCTAAAACATTGTCCTTTTGTGTTTCCTCAGAAGCCAGGGGTCTATACTGGAGTTTCCACAGCGGGTAACCAGTGGCCTAACCCTTCTTGGCAGTGACTATTGAGAGAAAAAAGAAAAAATATGGGGTTCAGAGTGAGGTGGGGGAAAAAAAAACCCTGTCATAAGTGCCAGCTCAAAGGTGGAGTTTTTTTTCTACAAATCAGAAAAATTAAGCAAGGGTTGATTCCTTTGAGATGTTCAGCACACTGTCCATGATCCAGTAATGCGCTTAATGTTAAACATACTCTGGAGAGTGCCACAGCCAACAGTCTGAGCAGGAAGTACCCAGCAGGATCAAGCTCCAAATAGGGACCAGACATAAACCAGATGGCAATATGTTAGCTTTGCCATGTTAATGAAGTCTTTGGTTTGCATTTTAATCTCTCTCTCTCTCTTTTTGGCCTTTCTTGCTTTGTCTTTCCTATAAAATAATCCATACATGCACTAGGAGAAGAGATCAATGTACTGAAATTGACTCTCATCATCTTTTCACAAGCATGGACTTAAAGCAAGAGCTAGGAAAACTACTGCTTGTTTTTAACTTAAATCAGCAATGTTTGGAAAAGAACCATGAGGAGTATAGAGTTATTGGAGGAAGGAAAATGTTGGCTGTCCTCTAGTGAGCTCCCCAAATGTGTGTGGAGAGTGTGCTGCTGCATTTGAGAGAATTGTTGCTTGCATGACAGATTATTCCAATGCATTCATTTTTTATTTTAGGATGGTGATGGGGCCAGGTAGGATGTCTGAGCAGGAAAAATTGAAAGCAGTTCTTTGTCTGTTCATAAAAGGGATTAAAACTCAACTAAAGTGAGACTGCTGCTGTGTAGTGCACAGCACTCACATATCTACTGAGGTCACCTGCCAGAAGACAGTGGGAAGAAAATAAAACCCTAGCTGCTGCTTTTTTTTTTTTTTTTTTTTTTAAAAATGCTCCTGACTTTCCACTTCTTCCTTTCCAGCACAGTTACAACTATCTCCAGAACTTCCTAAGTTCTGTAATTTGTACATATGCCAACTTTGACATGGATGTTTTTGAAACTGAGGACTGCCCAACTAGAAGTTGTCCTAGCTGCTTTCCCACAGGGACAGTACAGTGAGCAGCTGAGGTGGGATGTGTGCCTCTGCTTCTGCACTACTGGTGCTGCTGAAATGCAAAACAGAACAGTCTGGACTGAAGCCTGAACCTTCGAGTCTGAAATAGGGCAAGCCAGCCTACTGCCAGGCACATTAGGTATATCTCTCCTGCACAGGCTGCAGCCATCACTTGTGGTGGAGCTGTGCATGCATGTGGGTTGTGCAGTGAGACTTAAGAGAAAATTTTTGTGATCATTTTAACATTTAAGCATCTGGAAAAGGAGCTGACAGAGGTGCCAAGGCTTTGCTTTCATGACTGCATTAATCTTCTGGCCTTGGAGAGAAATTTTTGATGAATTTAGCACATGTTCTCAAAGAGCTTTTGAGGTACACGGATTAAAAAAAAGGGGTTTTTTTCCTATATCAAAAGGTAGTGGTTGGAATAGGAGGAAGTGCTAATATCGCTTTTCTCATGTCTATGTATTGCCCAAGAAAATTTATTTATTAGGTGTAGTAATGGAGTTCTTTTGTCCAGGGGAATATGTTTCAGATGCATATCATTTTAAGAACTAAAATAAATAATGTTGTTGCTACTGGTGGAAAAGTTCCTGGTTGGCAACTGAGTTATATTAACTGTCATGTGAAAGTTTAGTCCATGACAAATGTGACATAATTGACAGTTGTTCTGCCATGAAAGAGGTAAAAGACTAGTTATTTTCTATGTGCTCAGTGCCAAGAGCAGGCGCCTGAACAGAGATAAAAGCTCAGAGAGTAAGTGGCTACTTGTTAAGTCATTGTAACTTGCTTGTGTTTCTAAGTCCTGATAGACTTGGAAGAAATTAAAGTAGTTTGGAGATAATTAACAAGCAGAGAGCACCTATGGCCTTGTTGGGAATTTGACAATAACTTTTGATGAAACAAGGAACAAACTGAAACTAAGCCATTTTGTATTTGTGAATTGCCTGTTCCTCTAAAGTTTTCTCTGGAAAATGCTCACATAGATGAAATTGTCACAGCTCCAGGAGGCACTCATTTGTGTGGCCAGCTATTTTGTTTGTTTTTCCTATGCTTCTGTCTTTATGTTGATCATAGGCAGAGCTACAGTTCTGAAAACTGACAGGGAATGTGTTCTGGCCTCACTGTAACACTTTGAGACAATGATTTGAGCTGGGAGATAGGTCAAGAAAACCCAGAGAACTTCCTGGCACATTCCACAGTCAAGCTTAGAAGTGCCCTGAATCTGTCCTTCATGAGCAACTGACAACACAATTAATTCCCACAGGTGTCCATTTATGATAAGAGTACAATTCAATAATTTTATATAGAATATTTTTATGTGTGAAACAGAATATGAATAATAATATGTGAATCAGACTCAGCAAACACTGCAGAAAACACAGGGCAACCACCACTAAGGATAAGTTTATGCTGTGTCCAAATTTATGTTTGTGTTCGATGAAAATTAGACAACAACGGCAACTCAAAGGAGCTACAGAGTTGCTCTCATTTCTCTTGTCATTGAAGTTAAAACCAGACCAACCATCTAAAATTGCTCAAAGTGCTTAGAGCAAACTAGAAAACTTTCTACGGAACAGATAGAAGAAGTGTATAAGTCGAGAATTTCCATTCAAGATATTATCTGTTTGGTTCCCTCATGCAAAATAAACTAATTTAATTTTTGTTAGGCAAAGATTGGACCATAGTATGAGATCACAGCTAACCAAGAAGCTATTCTCTTATCCTAATTTCCAGGGAAGCAGGACTTTCCTTTTTACGTATGGTATAGGAGTCAGTACTCAAATACAACGTAATAAATAATTTGACCTTAGATACTTCAAGGATTGCATCAAAGAAATATAGAGATTTTATCTTTCAAAAAAGATCTCCCATCATATCTGGTATGAATATGTATTTTCTTATACTTTATTTGTTGAAATGTCTAGTGACATCAGTGTGTTTCAGTGACTTGTTTAGTCTTCTGAGCAACTATTTTGATTCTAGAAATCAATATTTACTATTGTAATCACAAACTTCTACATAATGCAGTTACAGAACATTTCAGCAGCTTTGGTTTCAACAAGTGCATGATTAAATCAGTAATTTAAGTGAAGCACTATATCAAAACTAAATACTGAAGTCAAGATTCATTTAAAATTAGCTTCAATTAAAGAATTTTTGCATTATCTTTCATCTACTTTCATCATAGCGTTGTCTATCCTTAGCTACTTCATAGTGGAAGAGTGTATCCACTCAGCAAGACATCTTCCAATGCTGACAAACGTATCTCATTTTCAAAGACTGCCTAGCCAAACTTTGTTTGATGAGAAGATAACTGCCAAAAAAAATTCCCTCATCTTTGTAGCAAAAGCATTCTCATGAAAACATGGTTATCATAAAAGTAGATTTTAGATGTTTGCTTTTTTACTTATGTATTTCCTATTCCCTTAACTAATTGTCAGTTTATTCTTACATTTTGTATTTTGGTTTGAATTCCTTTTGATTATAATATTTGGAAGATTCCTTGGTTAGTTTTCTGATATTGTTATGTATGTATGTTGACATACATTTCTACCAATCTTCTAATCTTTGGCACCTAAAAATTAAATTTATATTAATTTAAATTGATGTCAATAATAAAAATCAAGTAAATGATACATCCCTAGAAAGCACAACAGTAACTGCATAGACCACAATACCTTCCCTGTTCTCAAATCTATAGGACTTAGAGCAAGACAACAAAAGAACATCAAAAGTCAAAAGTAATATCAAAAGCATAAATAAGATTGCAGGTAGGGGAAAACGAAAATCCCACAGCTTGATACTTACAGAATTTCTTAAAACTTAGTCACTTCTTTCCAGCTGCTGGTCAGACGATAACTGTGCATGAGGCAGAGAGACAAACAGTGCATCCTTTGTTACCTGTCCACATGGCTATTTGAAGTCTGCTAAAAAGCAAACTTCTGAGCAGTTATATAATTCAAAATAACATGAAGGAAAAACACATACATGAATTTGCACCCGCTCCTCTGCTTTCTACACAGTAATTCCCATGAAGATTGCAATGTAGAATATTTTTTGCTGTTAGTATTGCTCACTTTGAGTTTTTATAGCTGCTTTGAGATCTGCATCATTGTATTTGATTTCAGCTAATTAAGCATACTACAAATGAACAAGAATGTAGACACACAGCACTGTAAAAAACACAGAAGGAAGTTTTTTCAAACAAAATCCCTCTATTAGGCAGTGGTTCCAGTGATGCAATCAGAATAGGAAGGAAAGTCTGTGTTGTTTCATTGTTTTATTCATTGTTTTGTTTGGATTTTGGGGTCCAGTGCTAACTTGTGATAATATTTCCATTCGTACGCATATTTCTCTGAGGGCAATCCAAAAGAGTGACTATGATGAATTTAGTCGGAAAAATATCCCATTGAATTTGACAAGTTTTTCCATCATGAGTGACCATTACAGAATTGCCCCACTCAATTATTTTTCCTGTGTAGTTCAGTAGCTTTTGGCTAAGTTCATCGTTTTTTATCAAAGTCCAATAAATGCACAGAGTGGGCTCAATAGAAATGTAATGGCAGAGAAAATCGATAACTGATTCATCCCTGTAAGGAATTTAAGAGGTTTTTAAGAAAGACAAAGAATAAGTTCAGCATAAATGATCAAAAAGAAGCACTGCAACCTGCATCAAGGATGTAGAGTTTAGACATTTAGATCTTCCAAGACATTTATATCTTGGAAGCCCAAAGCCTACGATTGCCAAGAAGAGTTTTGGATCCCACTTTAAATGTCATGCGTAGTCAATTACATTTGTAATCCTAAGATTCAACTCTCTATAACCTCCACAGTTCAACAGTTAAAATAAACACGTCTTCTCTATAAACATGGCTTATCTGATTGGGCCACCACACCACATAAATCTAAACAGGATTTTCCAGGTGACATCTACAGAGCCCTGCATCATCCCTCTGTCTTTAGGTAGCACAGTTTAAATGTGGGAAAGGCCAATGATGGCAGAAATGTCAGCTTAAGCAAACAAAATTTTTCCTTACGTCTCTCAAACATAAGACGCACAGCAGAAATTTTGCAAATTATTTTCATCAAATGTAAAATTGACAGTGAAGACTGAGAAGTTTCCTCCTCTTCTTCAAGAACGTGTGACTCCTCTCAGCATGCATAGGTATATGTTGTTCATTGTTTATCTCTGAGAGTTACTCATCACTTTTGATTGACTTTTAGAATATGCTAAATTCTCTCTGTTGCAACCACATTATAGGGAATTTTTAATTTTATACATTGTCAGAAATGATGGAAAAGTGGTAATAAATTTTTAAATATAGATCATGGAAGAGCACAGAAAAATAAAAACTGAGCTTATTATCTTCAACTATACCCATTGCTTAAGTATATTGCCGTCAGTGAATGTTATAAAACTCTGTGAAGGAGGCCAAGGAAATGAATATGAATTTTCTGTAAAGATATCAGAAAATCTTTTCCCAGTATCTATTATTTTGTTGTCTGTTTCTGGAGAAAACTGCTTTACTTAATTTCAAAGATGAATCCAATATTAAGTTCAAGTCTTCAAAGATTGCCTATCAAATGTTATTGCTACTGCTTTGTACAGTGAATTCATGGGATGTGGCTATTTGCATGCTTTAAGGTAGACCCACACACAAATATCATTTCAGTGTTTGCTTCATTTCTATTTTTGCACAGCCTAAAGTCCCCTTTGTCTTAGATAAAATATAAAATCTATCCCAGGGATGGAAACTCATCACCAATAGTCTCAAAGGAGGTAAATTAATCTAGCAGTCCAGTCCACTGATATAATTAGGAATGCACTTTGTCAGCCTTTGAGGGTCTAACTACAGCTGGCTCAGTTCAAGGCAGTTTCAGAAACCAATCTGTTCTTAGTAACACCATCTCCTTCACAGAATTACAGACATACTTTCAACAGATATACTGAGCTAACTGCTGAATGATGTTTTTCCCCCACTTACATGGTGGTCAATGTCTTTTTCAGCATAAATTAAGCCTTGGATGAATGTCATGAAATGATTCAAAAACCAAAGGCTGAGCTGACAGCTCAGGAATAAAGATTACGAAACTTATTTACAGGATTTCAGTGTGGCTTAATTCAGTCTCTGAACATCTTCATAGTCTGGATTCATATGATGAGATTGAATTAGAAAAGAGATTCTAATAGGTATCCAGATGCTGAGTGGCCTGTATGATGTTTAAGAAATGAAAGATATTTTAATCTCTGTTCTCTAGGAAAATCAGAACTATACTCTTCACATAGATTTGCTAAGTTAGGGAGAAAAAAAAAACTCTAATAAAAATTTTAATCTTCTTTGAATATATTCATCTGTATTAGCTCTGTATCCTTGCTGTACCCTTAACTCTTCTGCTGGAATCTGTACAGATTCTGATGATTAATACCTTCATAGTATTGCTAGTAAGTTTTCCTGGCTGAATACCACAAGCACTACTTCTTTTTCATGTGCTTAGCTCTGGTAGGAATCTGATTTGCACAAATGAATGAGACATCCTGGCATGGTTCAAGTAAGTTGGATAAAGCTTCCCCTCCAGCCTGCAAAATATTTGAGAAAAATGCAGTATAACTTTATATCTATTTACTTTACACACTTAAACCTGAAAACACCCAGTCTAACCTAGTAATCAGCAAAGCGGCCTGTTCAGAAAAAAAAAAAAAAAAATTTTTTTTTTTTTTTTCTTATCAGTCCTAAAGCATTAGTCCAAACACTTTAAATTCCAGTCCTCAAGTTTCCACCTACAGCTGTGTCAGCAGGCTGGACACAGGCTCTGCACTAGACAAAATGCTGTGCTAAAATCACTGTACAGCTCCTGGACACAGGCAAAGGGAGGTCAGATTTGCCTGCGAAGACCCCATAAAAAGATATCCTGAATTCCTGTGTTGTAATTATTACATGGTAATCTTGAAATTCACTAAAGCTGTGGATTTATTACCTTGCTGTTAAACCTTACGGTGTCAGATTGAACTGGTTTTTTTGAACTTTTTCACTGCTCTATCTGGTTCTGTTTTGCTTGTAATACAAATTTTCAGTAGGTGTCAGAATACCAGCACCAGAACTGGGCCTTAATATCAATAGTACATAAATTTCAGTGTCTTGTGTCCAAGAGAAAAGAAAAAGACTGTGAATTACATTAAAAAAGCAATACACCTTATTGCATCAGTAAGTTTCTGTGTAAGCAGAAGAAAATTAACTTTAAAAATAACAACTTACTGTATACTTTAGAATTCTTAATAGCACTAACTGTTAATTCTAGACATCGTCCTTGTCCATATGAGTATCATACTCCATGTTTGAGTCTGAAAAGAGAAAATGAGCCTCCAAGGACATCTTATGACAATAAAGTCACCATACAAACGGGCGATCATTTAAAACTCATTGTTGCATGACATGTAAGGTAATTAACTGCAGATTTACTTGTGTTCAGTGTAGACTGAGGCAAGCTGGTTAGGTTTCCACAGTCTTACTGCACTGCTGAATGTGGCGCAGTTAACTTCAAGCCCAGGTTAATTACATTTTATTAAAAAATTCAGTAGTTAAAAAAACTGGATGTATGTTATAAATTAAATGCACCTTGACCACAGAAAACAACTGCAGAATCAATGTCCTTCCCAAAATCTATAGTGTCCTTCCTAAAGACAGAACATGGTGGTTCTGTATATCGAAGAAGGCTTTTAAAAAAGTGATGTAGTTCAATTCCTTTTTTGTTTATTTTTAATTGGTATTCTTTGCCAGAGGCAACAGATTGTGAAGAAGTTTCCAGTTAATACTTGACTTTTGGGGCAAGTAATTGTAATATTTGCTATACTCTGTGAATTATCAATGACACATGAGTAGCCTTAAACTTTATGCTTCATCTGTGGACCTGCATATGTTGTTCACACACATGTATATAAGAATAATTGAATACTCCTAGAAACTTCACATTTACAGTAATATTAACCTTAAATTCTTGTGTTTTAATTGCTTTTGCTAATTGAAAGATAGAAGGAGGGAAGCAAGCAAGGCAGCATCAAAGGATTGCAATAGATCACTGGGGATTGTACGGAAAATCATCCTGTGAGTGGAAGATGTAAGAAGGACCTTATACAAGGCAGACATAATTGTTTCAGCAGGAAACTAAAGTCTCACATGTATTTAAAAGATCACACTCCTGTGCTTAGCCAGCTGTCCCTGCTTCCTTCTGACCACTCTCTAAAACTGAGTACAAAGTTTTCTCTTGTCTGTGTTCATCAGGATAAGCTCTCTATTTCCTTTCACTCCTTGCACATGCACGGTATGGGCACCATCTTGCCCAGAAGTAGCCAAGGACAGTCAAGTCTGTAAAACATCTTCAGAGAATGCCCTAGGCTCTCCTGCTTCAAGTTTCAACCATCACTATAGCAAAGATTTTGTGTTAATCCTTCCTAAATCTAGGCAAATATTTAGACCTCAAGTTTTCAAAATATTTCAATAACTGAGGGAAGCATCACAAAAGGAAGACAGGCCTAGTCACAATTACATTTTCAATATCTAAGACATCATGCTGAAGTCTTATTCTGCAAGAATCCTATTAAAAAGGAAGTCAACTTGAGGAAACCTGCCTTGTAAGCAAATTTATTGACAAAAAGATCTGACAGCCTGATCCCATTTTCACTGAACTCAGAAGTAAAACCTTCTTTACTACACCTAAGTTTCCGTTAACTCAATCCATGTGTATAAACAAGGATCATATCCCACTTGTTCTACTATGAGGCTTATTTTTCACCCATTAATAGACTGGAGTACAAAAAAAAAGAGATAGATTGAATGCTGCAACTATCCAGTTCTTGCTTTCATACTAATATTAGACTTAAAAGCAATCTGACATTCTCACTTTTAGATTCCCTTTTGATCACTAGGTATGATCATCACTGGAAAAAAAATAAACTTGGATAATATTTTTTTTGAGCTTTTATTAGCCAGAGAAAAAAAAATTGACAGGAATGAGGCTCTCAAATCACCATACCTAGACTCTACATAGACTAAACTTGGATCTGGGTAACTGCAGACTTTCTGATGCTTGCAGACGCATAGTTAGTGAGGAACACACTACTCAGTGAGACAAATTCATATAAAAATGGTATAAATTTGTTTTCTCTGCCCAAATCTGTCCATTGGGAAGCTAGTGTTGTTCTGATTAACTGTAATAAAATATGAGGACTTGCAACTCTAGAGCTTCTTCCACCTCTGGTAGCACAGTGTGAGAGCGACCAGGTGTCCTGAGGTTTTTCCCAGAGCTGTCTAAAACACATTTCCCTGGCCTGTGTCTTGCTTTTCCTGTCTTTCAGCTGGTAAATGTCAACCACCTAGACTTCTACATCCAATACTGCTTTTCAACATACACTCCTCTGTCTCTCTGCACTGATAGGGCTCTTCCCTCCCTCATAGAAAGGCTTACTGTCATTATTTTGATCATTATTATGTTCACAACAACTTCTGCACAAAGAGATATTATAAAACGTTTGTACAGTCCTCAGGTGCAAATTTAATAGTGGCAAAAATTACTAGCAATGATTTCTGTCTCTCCTTTATTCATCCTTCTTCTGTCTAAATATCCAGCATAGTTCCATTCTAAACTGTGTCATTTTGCACATCTGAAAATCCCACACATTTACAGTAGCCAGGTATTACATGTAACATCTTAAGTAAGAATACATAATCATCTTCAAATGAACAAGCTGATAATAGGCTGCCTCTTCCAGTGTTTGTTCAACTCTCTTCAGAGACTGTCAGTGTCTTGAAAGTTAACAGATACATAGAGGAGAAAAATTAATTACAGGGATGAGGGAACCCTCACAGAGTGTCAGTCTTTGCCTCGCGTTAATTACAAGGGATGCCAAGTCAAGCACTTCTGCTGACTTCTGCTAAAATAGTCCTTCAAGTAGAGGCTCTTTCTCAAACAATCTATCTTTCAAACCATTTCAGCTTTTGACTTCAAAATTACCACTTAAATGCCATTCCAAAACCCATTGCTGCATGTGTCTAGTGGGACTTGAGAGTCAGCTGTATATGTCCACGCCACCCAACTTCCTTTTTGGAGACATTTCTTTTCTTACTCCAATTAATTTCATTTACACACAAGGAGAGGAATCAGCTCATGTGTCTGTGAAGTTGGTGGTTCTCCTGTCCTCCTTTGCTCCCCTCTTCCTTCTATCCCCTTGCATTGACTTTGTCTCACTCTTACGAGTCCCTGGCACATACAACTGGATTTGGAAGACCATGATGGTAGCTGTTTCCACTGAGAGAGAAAAAAGCAGGCAGGGAAAGGCAGCAAATCCTAGATAAGCTACCTGGTTTCAGCCATCAGCTTCGGACACGACTGGACACTTCTCTTGGATTCTCTCCTGTATTCTTTTAATGCATTTACCACAGTGGTACCTGAATGCTGCACAGAACATGGTCTCACCCCATGGCAGATATGCTGCCTGCTGGCCTCACACTGCTGCACTGCTTGGACAGCTGGAGCAAAACACTAGTGGCTGCTAGTACTGTGGTTAGCCAAAATACAGGATGTTAACGTGATTGTTTGCTATGGATACTCCACACTATTTCAGGATGTGATTCTATATTTGTACAGCACTAACCAGATGTGTTTCAGATACTCACCTAGCTAGGACTTTTGCTAGTATTCCATAGTTGTGTCTGTGTCTCACCGCTGCCCATTTTCCACACATTTACACTGAATTATTTTGATCTCTTGTGCAAAAATATCACTTCACAGTTCTTGATTCCTGGCTGTTGCTATGTCAGTGCTGGCAGCCTGCCAGATGTGAACTGAAGGTGTCTATGTAGGGCGCGCAGGGCTTTCAGGTCCTAAGCTTTTTTCATGGGTAGTTCCAACCCTCATGTAATCAGAGATAAGTGACTTAGTTAAAAATGAATAGGGCAGCTGGTTAAATGCTCAACCAAACAAAATGATCAAAGGGACAATGCCAGATGTTTTCCATCAGCCCTACATGTGGAGGTACCAGGGAGAGCAGCAGGAGCACCAAACTAAAAAGAAATCAGAGAAGCCAACTTTAGTTTCAACCACAACATGAGGAGCTAGCTATAAATACTAAATTCCTCAGTGAGGCTCCCAGAGGATGTTCTGTAGGTATTTCTAAAACCTACAGGAAAAGCGTGTCTACTATTGTCTGACTTATTTGTATGCATCCTCCTGGTAAACATTTTATTAAGAATTATCATTCTTTGCAACTATATTAAATAACATATCATATTATTCTATGATTTATAGAATCATAAAAGTGTTTTTCCACAAAATGTGTTTTTTTCCAAACCTGTGCCAATACCATTTTCTCCTAGTCTACTGTTTTGTGAGGGTTTCTGTTACTACTTTCAGTACATTTTAACATTTTAATTTCCTAAGTTTTGAGTCTAAGGTACTGCAAGAGGCCCAAGTAATTTCAAGATTTACTGTGGAAAATGAGCCAGCTTTTTATTTTTGTCTTCTGGGGAGTTTATGGTAGAGTGAGACAAACATCCAAAATAGTTAAGGTTGTTTATCCTGCATCATTTAGAAGACTTGCTTGACATCACTTGTATACAACTGAGCAGGGGAGCTGCTCAATCAGGGCTGACAGAAACTAAATCCAGATCACCCAGCCTTAGGGCATGCAGACTTTACTTTAGTGTGATAAAACTGCTTCTGTTGGGATAAAAAGAAGCCAAATTGTGCTGCATAAGACCTTCTCTTCCAGTTTTATTTCAGTTGTCATTACAGGATACTTTCTCTCATCATGACGTATATCTGTAGTCTCTTAGGTCTTGCAAGAGGGGAAGAGTATTGCCAAAGGATCTGCTGCTGTGCTTGTCCAGTGTAATGACTTTACTATTGGCTCTGAATTTGCAAGTCTTAAACTTGGAGATCAAGGATCCAGGAAGCTAGCAGCAGGTAATTCAAAGCAACATAGAAACTTCAGAAATTTTTCCAGTTCTTTTTCGATTCTATAATTTAGGGATGCCTGTCTGAAAGTCAACACTGGCAGCAGAAGGAGAGAGAATTGCTGAACATGAAGAAATTAGAAAAAGATTTCCCTGAAACAACTGTAAGTGCCAGATTTGCCCTTGCCTAGGAGAGAACCCAAGAAATGGACTTGACTGCATTGTTCAGCTGTGCATATTCACTTTGTCTTTTGCCTATGTAGGTAGCATGGTTTGGTAATATATATGCTGCCCTTTGCATGAGTACTGATTAAAAAGATGTTTATTCCATATATAAACAACTTGATCTGCCCTTTAAAAGCTGCTCTAAAACCATTCTGCAGGAACAAAGCCTGCCCTTCTTCTTTTTATTTCCCCTGATTCTTATCTCGTGCACATATATGCATAAACCACTTATTGTAGTGGAAAGATCTGTGATTTTTGGTGCAGGTTGAGTTCTTTGCTGGTAGATATGCTGGTAACAAATGGCTAAGGAACTCATACTGGAGTCTAGGAAAGCTTGAGTGTGACTCACTTAGGAATGCTTTGTACTCCCCTAATTGCATAATTACCTTAGAGAGCTCACTGGCCATTTGGCATAGAGGTCATGCCTGTTTCCTCTGAGCACAGGAATAACTCCTCTTAGCTTCTCCTAGAAGGATAAAAAAGAGACATATGGCCATGGTCTCCCTTTTCCTCTACACAATCCAGGAAGAGCATTTGTGCACAACTTAAAAGTCTTTCATATTCTGAAGTGAGGATGGAAAAGCTGGCCATTATTTAACATCAGCACTTTCACCTTTGCACTGAGACAGTATCGCTAGTGAAAGGGATAGTGAAGTATTCTTGGGAATTTGGTACCAGTACTTGTGATATCTGAGTTCTAACAAATGGGATAATGAAAAAGTGAGGGAAATACCGCAAGCATTGGAATCTTCCCCACTATTCTCACATGTCACAGAGTCAATCTAACTGCCAATAAAAGGAAACAGATCTCTTCAATACTGTGTTTGCAAAATCAGTAAGTTAAAAAAACCCAAAACAATATCAATGATATC
Source organism: Urocolius indicus (assembly GCA_013401255.1). Taxonomy (NCBI): domain Eukaryota; kingdom Metazoa; phylum Chordata; class Aves; order Coliiformes; family Coliidae; genus Urocolius; species Urocolius indicus. The sequence continues at coordinate 243,389 of WBNH01010359.1, forward strand.
AACAGTTGCAATCATGCAAAGCAAGGATGGCAAGTGAAGGGAAGGGACTTCAATGTCCTATGAGAAGAATGAGAAATGAAACTTATTAATTGCTTTAATGGAATTAAAGGAAGATTTGGATGGAGAATTCTCCTGGACCTACAACACTGCAGTTTTCAAGCCTCTCCCTACATGTGGAACTGGTAAAGTAAGTAAAACTGCAAGACAGAACAAAACCAGAAAGTTAAGAATGTATTACATAGATAGTTGATAAACTGATACTGAAGTATAGTTAATCTTTAGTCCCTCTGCTGTTCTTTTGTTCTGGAAAAGGGGTAGAATTTGTGGTTCCTCTTCTTAACCTTTTTATGAACGTAATTTAGCAGTAAATGTGGAAGCTAAAATTCTCCTTTGCAGACTGATGACAGCATCACTATGTAGACAAATTTTTGTCCCACTCTCCCCTTTATTACACCTATTAATTTAGCACCCTTCATTGCACAATGATGCATCTTCCATTTGAAGCAGCTAAGGCACACCTTCTTTTGCTCCCCTTTAAGGCCACCCTGCAACATATCATGGAGTATATACACTAACATATCATGGGGTATATGCAATCTCCTCCCACTGGGATTATGAATGAAAATACTTGTGGCGACTGTATTTCATACTGATGCTAGTGCTGCTGGAGTATGTTTTACGCATACACACAGGATGCCCGCCTCATTGGTTCTTCAGGAGTTATAGATGGATGTGAATACAAGTGGTCTGATGCATCTAAGTTATTTTAGTAGTGTAAACTTTGGTGTTCCTGGGCCTGTCTACCGTATACTTGGATTGGCAAGAGTTTAAGATTACTGATTTGTTGAGAGGTTCATAGTGTCTACCTAAATCTTTCCTTCTTTTTTGTCAATGTCTTTTTTAATAGTTTAATGCCAACTCAGGCTACGTTAGCTTCTCCTTGCTGAGAGAAAGCTCTGCTTATAAGATTCCCAAAGTGAAAGCATTTGCAAGAGAAAACATAGCCGTGAGACTCTCACATCCAAGCTTGGCTCTGCTGAGTGCAATTATTCTTCTGATACAAAGAGAGTATCACCTCAAAGCAACAGAAAAATTTTGTGGAGAAGAAAGAAAAGTAAAGTTCTTGATTCCTAAGCTGAGAGAGAACTTCTCAGCAGTTTATCAAATGGAGGGCTAATATCCAAGACTGATTCTGATTGCACAGACATATATCTGAAGTGTGAACTTCATTATGGCTACATCTGACTAAATAAAGACAAACTAGGAAGAACATCAGTCTCCATGTCTCAACTTCTTTTGTTGCAAAATAGTTAACACTATAAAATACATAGCAGTTTGTTGCCTGCTTTTTTGAACCATTCTCATGGCAAGTCAAGGAGTTAGCAATCTGTAGTACGTACGGCTGTCCTAGGGTCAAGCAACACCAGACTTCTTGCTTTAGGATGGTGGCAGAGGAAACTGTACAGAAAATGAAGTCCAGGAAACAGTTCTTAGAAGATGAAGTAGGGATTAAGCCAGAGCCTATTTTACCATTTGCTAAAACACTCAGTCCATTTGCCTTCATGGATTTTGCATTCCAGAGGACTGCATGCTGGGTTAATAAAATCCCTCTCTTGAACAGGCTTTAGAAACTCAGATGGTCACTGACTGCCTATATAGCAGAATTTGGCAATTGCTGTTAGACAGCTGCAGAAAGTTGAGGACAAGAAGGAGGCAGCAGCACCAAAATCCTACATACACATAGACATACAGAGAGATACATGGCTTTGCCTCACAGCAAGAGCTTCCAAAATATGTTCCTCATCAAAATGCCAGGATCCTCTTTTCTTTTTTTTTTCTCTCAGGAACTGCAATTTGCACTTCTGCTTTCTTAGGTGCTATGTTTGTGATTTAAACCCTCATATACCCTGAGCTTAAGTTTCAAGAGCATTTTAAAACAATTAGCACACCTACAAGAAAAACAGCAATACACCACATTTTCTTTACTCACAAATTCAAAGGGAGGTTGGCTTTAGCATTCTACCTCAGGGAAGAAATTACATGCTCCCCAGTAACCAAATGCCAAACCACTGCTTTCTGCTTTGAGTAGCAAATGCCACTCTTACTGCGTCTGAAAGCCCAGACTGTGTTTCTTTTCTTAACATGAAATTGTGTATTTTGGTACTGCTCTCAAACAACAGTTTAACAGAACAAAGGAGTTATCTTTACAAGACAGCCAGGGAAATAAACAAAGAACAGGAAGATGCAGCTAACCTAAATAATGACACTGAAAACAAAATAGCTATCAGGCTATAAATAAACAATATGAAGTAAATATCATTATTTTTATTAAAAGAAGACACATGCTTAATTCCTGGGGATAATGACATCCACTTTTTCCTCAGAGTTTAGTCCTCCTTTTCCAGTCAAGCCGCAAGATAGCATTTCCTACTTTCTTCAACTTTTTACAGTATGAACTTTCATACTACTGACATACCATTAGAAGAATGGTCAGATTTCTAAAACAATAAAATTGCCCAAACTGCTGGTTTTGAACTATGAAAAAAAAAATGCACTGTTACAGAGCTGGGAAGTAAACATACACATAACTGCATTAATTAAGACAATGCTTAGTTTCCTGCAATCCAAAGGAATTTTCTTATTTAGATTAAGTCTTTAGCGATGCAATCACCCATTGTGTGTATCTGGGTGTACAAAGCAGTAACTGCAGTTTCACAAAAAAGGCAAGGGCTGGTCCTGACCTGATGGCTGAATGGGTGAGGAATTCACAAAGCCAGAACCAACTTTCTGAGCACCAGACTCATTCAATCCAGGCTTCTTACTTTCTGTAACACAGTCTTGAATGACCTGAGCAGAAGCCTGATTCACGTGCTTGTTTTTTGTTTGGTTTTTTTTTTTTATTATTATTTTATTTTGTGTGTTTTTTTTTTTTTTATTTGTTTTATTTTGGTTTTTTTTTTTTTTTTTTATTTAGTTTCATTTTGGTTTTTTTTTTTTTGTTTTTTTTTTTTTCCTGGGGATTGTCTTATTGAGAGCCTTGGGCAGGAAACTGGCCTGGTCTGTTAGAAGTCAACAACAGATTTAAAATAAGCACTCGCGTTTCCCCCTCCCAAACCTGATCAGCGACACTGGGTTAAATCACTTCCCTGGTGGAGGCAAGAAACATGAGAGAGCAAAGTGTTCGTGAAGTGGCTGAGCAGCTGGGAAACGCTCTCAGGCTGAAATACAGTCAGCAAACCCCATGACCGACACTGACATAATGTCAGGGCATGGCACTGGTCCTCACCCCTTGGGTTTTACCTGCTGGTGGGCGAATGGCTGGGGGGAATGTCCTGCACAAAGTTCTGCTCCATGCCTGCGATCCTGGCCGGACTGTGGGGATGGTAGGCTGTCAGGACCACGCTGCCGGAGTCTTTCACCTCCATGGTCATAGGCACATGTCGGTCCTGCTGTCGGTGACAAAGGCAGCCAGGGGGTGCCGAAGAACTCTGATGGGAGGGGAGCGGTCCTGTCACAAGCCCAAGCACATGGCGTGGCTGCGAAGCAGCCTGTTGCCACCGTTGACTGTCAGGAGAGCTGTGTAACCGAGACACAGCTCCTCTCGCTGTCAGGAAAGCTGAATTAGCATATATTCAAAAACACCGCCCACAAAACAGCCCACAGGGAAGTTACTATGTTCCTAGGAAACTAGAAACCTGAGATAATCCTGCATAGCATGGAGCTACCACTGGGAAACTTCTTGCTTGCTTTCTTTTTGTTTCCTTTTAAAAGCTAATTTCTTAATACTCTTCCTACTCCTGAAATAGTGAAATTATTTGCCAATTAAGCACGAGGACGAGAGGAGAGCACTACTCAAACACAAAGCATGATTTGGCAGAGCACAGAGTGACATTTAAGCTGCTTACATGAGAGATTTGGAAATCCGCTGGGCTCTGCTCTGTTTAAATTATCAAGAAGCAGGACCCTTGATTTGCTACATGCCAGATAATTTCTGTGGCAGGGAACAGAATTTGTTTTCTCCTGAAAATGGATGATGTTTTTGTTTTGCCTGATACGGCTGTGTACATAATTAGAAGGGCACTGGGAAACAGGTGAATTGTTTTTACAACAGTAAACATTCATCTGGAGCAATTCCATAAATAAATACACTCTGAGACGCTTGATATTTTTTCGTCTTTGTATGCTAATTAAATGGTTTTCATTCAAAAGGAAACCAGCAAGCAAAAATATCAGAGTCTAATTCTAGAGGACTATGCAGAGAAAACTCTGTAGACAACATGGGAAAACTCAAACAGTCCTTCATTTTTCCTCACTCTCTTCAGTGTTCAGAGGTTTTTGAAAAAGAAACATTTCTGATAAATGCCTGCTTCTGGAATCCTGCCTTGGAAGACATGGGAAGGATTTCCTTAGTTTTACTCTATGAACCACAGCGCTCTTAGCACCCTGTGAGCATGTAGGTGAAACAGCAGCCTCTGTGCACCTTCATCACAACTGCTGTCAGCATCCTCAGCACAAGTACTGTGCAAATGCCAGTCAGACTTCTCTTTTGCATCCTCCTTGAGTGAAGGTGCCCTCCTTAGCTCTGCTATAGGGCTGCCTAAATTATATGGTCAATCTTTCCAGTAGCTCAGCTTTTGAAGGGCACAAAAATGATTCATCTAATCTCATCTCTACCTTCTCCCTGGTGTCCTGCCTGGAAGGGCAGAACTGTTTCAGTCAAACATGTTGCTGAGATTAATGTAGGCAGTGCCCAAGTTAATTTTAAATTACCCAACATAGAACATTGATAATAGTACACTTGGCAGCACTTCTTGCCAGGCTCACCCAGGAAGCATAAATATTTGAACATGCAGAGCCTTTAGGTCTCCTTTTGCTATGCTATTAACATGTCCTGGATTAGATATTTTAAAGGGAGATTGCCCAGTATAAAATCATGTTTGCTTCCATGGTAGCGTGGGGGCCTTCTAGGAGGCACTACGTATTGTACAAATGAAGAAGGCTCTAAGTTAACTCTGCAAGCATAGTTTGCTGCCCATGACATCAGGACTACATCACATGGTGCTGCCAGTGAGGACTGGGGTGAATGCTATAAACAGTGAAGATCTTAATGTATTCTGTGATTACTGGGGTAGTCAGGAGAGGGATAAGGTAGTAAAGAATAAGCTAGATGCCATCATGAATTTCCAACCCCAACTCTGTGGAGCGCTGGCTGAATGGCAGCTTAGATGCCTGGCTGCTGAATGACCAGGGATGCTGCTGCCAATAATTATTTTTTTCCTTCATAGACTTCCTTTGCATTCTCTTTCCTGGATCAGAAGGTAGGTTCCCCATTTCTCTAACAAAGGTGAGTAAATTATAAATATAAATTTACATTCAGGACAAGTACAAACAGATGGTTTTAAAACTAATCTGCCAAAATGCATATATCAAACTGAGAGAAAAAAATTGATAAAAATCTGTTACAAAATGTCTGTTGACAACTTTTAAGGATGTTCTCCACAGCTTACTTCAAGAAACACAACACTTGAAGAAACACATAATAGAGAACACCAAAAGCTATCAGAAAGGGAGTAACTGTCCTTTAGAAGATCACAACATGAACAAAATACAAACTGCGGCTCCAGAAGACTTTTTTCTCCCCTTCTTAGCATCATAGCACTACAGTTTCTTCAGTACTGTCAGACAATAAAATGATGGTTATGTGCTTCAAGCTATGTGTAGATAAAAGTCACAGTAGAAATATCATGTATTTTTAGTACTATTTTTATTTCCTCTCTTCCCGTAATAAAGAAATCCAAATGCCAATACGACTAAAAAAAGAATATAGTTACCCTCTCAATGGTAAAATACATATACAGTAAGAAGGCCCACACTTATCAAATAGGATTTTCTCTCTAAGAAAAATAAACATGGAAGATTTTATTTCAAGATTTATAAAGCACTGGTGCACAAACTGGAGGCTTGTATGGAAATAGCAGACTATTTGGCACAAGTCCAAATAGATACTTGGAAAATTAATCAGCCAAAATATATGCATCAAGTTGAGAGCTAAGAATGTTTGTATGCATAATGGGTCTTGGGGTTAGATATCTGCGTATTATTGAAATCCAAAAATGATGCTAAATCAACTAGAGATGCTTATCAGCCATTAAACAAAGTTTTAACTAATTTAGCAGCCATAAGAAAAGTATACAAGGCAACGTAATACAGATTCTTCCTTCAGTTCTATCTCTGAAAATCTGTTAGTTAAAGGAGAATTTATTCTCCTGGTTTCTAAAGAAGGAAGTAGGAAAATATTTTAATCCAACATGGCTGTGGCTTCTGCAGGATCCTCTTCAGTACTGGGAATGTTTTATGTGGAGTACTCAGAACTACGACAGTTCTAATTGTTTTTTTTCAGGTAGTTCATAGCCCATAGACATTTTACATGCTCTGAAAATACCATTTGAATAAGAAATATTGTAAGGTTGCTTTTGGTGAGAATCAGTAAAGTGGAGGTACAGCAAGGGAAGAGTCTGAGGTGTCTGCAGCCAATGTGCCTGCCAGAAGCCCCCTCATGTTTGGTAGACAACAGCTTTGTGCTGTCAAGTTTTATATTATGCTCATGCCAAGAGTAGTGCTTTTCACTCTCACAAATTTGGCAAAAGAATTCTCTATATGTGGATCAGTGGACCCAAATTTTGAGACGTAAGAGTGAAAAACATTTAATAACCTATTGCTTCAGAAATGTAAGCTAGAGGCTGCATAGTTGTGTGATCAAGCCTCCAACTATTCTTTTGAGGAATATCTGAGACAGCCCTATACAAGAAGTATAAGCACACAGAAGTCAAAATCTCACTGAGTTGAAAAAGAAATTATCATAGCTGGTAATAATATTTATGTCTCTACGTAAAATTAATAAGTAATCAATGTGGAAGTAACCTGATGGAGAAACTTGGTGTAGCAAATTTAGTGTCTATTGCTTGGAAAGGAACTAATAATGTTTTTACATAGATTTTAAAGAATCTTTTCTAGTTAAGTCATTAAGTGAAAGGAGTGCAGTTCACTAAGATGAATGGAGTTTGTTTGTTAGCCGGGGGTTCTTGTCTCAAAATGGGAGGGGAACGCACTGTTATATCATAAAAGCAGAGCTCTGGAAAGTGCAAATTTACTCTTTGAAATACAAATTGCTCAAAGATCTCTGGATATTGAATTTAATTGTCTGTTCCAGGTTACATCAGTCAAGACAAAGTTAGATGTAATTTGCAAAATGTTGATATTCATTTTAGACAAGTTCAATGTGAACTTGGGTTAGATTAAGTTTTAAAAGGAAGTTGTGTAAAATGCAGCATTTTTCACTGATTAAATAAAAGGAAATAGAGCAGAGTAATACAAAGAAAAAAAGGTCATCCTAGCACTGCGTCTAAATTTCCTTATCCCTTCTTGCAAGAAATAAGCTATCTATCTGTGTGAAAGAAACCCAAGCCAGAACCTTTATGCTTCATGCTTTTTTTATGCTTTGGGTGAGGCGGGGTGGGGGGATGTCTCTAATTTGTCATTTGTATGGAAAAGTGCTTGAGGGATGAGAAGCAGAAAGACCCACAAGACCAAAGACTTGGTATGATTAAAAAGCCCCTGGACATTCTGTTATCAAGAAGTGCCACAATGTCGAGGACAGTGGTGTATAAGTCTCTTACTGCTATGAGCACCTCCCATGAAAAAAGTGTCTGAGAGAGTCTGACTCCTCCTGTGCTTTGAGGTCTACTTCCTTTCAAAGTTTTATGCAGCATGAAAAATAGTTTCGAATGTTTGATTTAGTCTGTATGCTTTCTATTTCTGTGATGTTGGAAGGATTACAATCTTTTTTTTCCTGCTGCAATGGTGAGGTGGTGTGTTTCCTCAGTGTGGGCATCTGGGAATGTGAGAAAATGAGTGAGATTCACCAGTAACATCAAAACACTTTTAGATGTTTTCAGAACACTGAAAATGTTGTAAGCCAATAAATAAATAAAAATAGAATAAAATCTTTGTTATTCTGCTTTCTTTTAAGTTTTTTAAAGTATATTTTCTGCAATTGTTTGAAACTGAGACGAGAAACAGCCTTGAGAAAACTATTGCTTATCCTTTACAAATAGGAATAACAAGGCTGTTTAGGCAGAGAGAATAGAAATCCGATATCATGGCAATTGCTGGTTTTTCAAAGGTTTTTAATTAAAGTATGAAGCAAAACATTCATCTTTGTTAAATATAACCTCACATACTTCAGTCCCAGACCTAATTTATATATACATTCCACTTTAGTGAACTTTTTTTTTTCCTAATTGAGTGATTTACTGTGGATTTTTTTATCTTTAAAAAGACACAAAAGCATAGAAAAAAAATCTTTAGGCCACTTCATGTAACTGTTTGCTTAGCAATGACCTTCATTTATTTTCTAGGTGTTCAAAAGCTGATTCTCCTTACCCTAAGTTACAGTACTCGTATATTATTCTCATGTTAATTAAGTACAGAAAAGGAAACTTCCTCAACCTGTCTTCCACAATAGCGCTTTCTGGAGGTTTACTTTAAGAAAAAAACTCATATCCTTTCATTCATCCATTAGATTCATACTCGTTCATGACATGGTGATCTAACCACTTCAGCCTGGACAGCTGACATCCACAGCTGAATGCTGTGGTCTGCATCTTTTTTTTGTTCTGAGGCAAGTTAAAATTACATGAAGGAGTGGTAATGTGGTTAAGTTAGGAAAAGTAGCATTGGGAGAGGCTGGATATTCCTTTGAAACATTTCTGTAAGCACAAGCTGAAAATGGGAGTTCATCTCTGCAGCCTGAATGGGAAAATGGTCAGAGACAGGCAACAATAAATATTTTCAATATGTGTGTATCCACTCTGATGCTTCTGAAACAGCAGAATTGGATTAGGTATTTGCATTTGGTTCAGGGAAAATCAGTGCTCATATTAAAATTACATGTATTTTCTACATTATCATATCTTATCTACATTTCCATATTTAAATTATAATTTATATTTTATATTTATATTCCCCATCATACAATTGGGGTTGTAATGAAAAAAAAAAAAGTAAGAAGCCAACCAGAGGTTTATAACTTTATCTTTATTAAAACTACNACTCATAATGTTTTATATATCTATCTTTACCATTACGGAGTCACTTTAGTAAGATATGTAAGAGAACATTGTCAGGAAAAAGACTGTAGCCCCTTCATGGTGACAATAAGAAGCAATTGCACATCCAGCATCTTTGTAACATTTCTAACTGATAAATCTCTTCCTTTCTGGGGAAGGTTTTATGTAAGGTAGAGTTGGTATTTCCCTGTAACTATGCTAATTATGGCTTTCATAGCACCATTTTGTAACAGAATTTGTTTCCCAGAGTAGACAACAACTATGATGGTGTATTGCAAAGTTGTACCTAGTGAGACAGTCACCAGAGCACTGCTCTCTTAACTGAAGCAGAGTTTGAGCTGTGTTCTAAGTGATAGGTGTAAAAACTGATAAAGTGAGCTAGAGAGGCGTTAGCACGAACCATTGATATTCATCTGGCATATAACTGGACCCATGCCAGTATCAGCTATCTTGTATTGATTATGTTCTATTCTTTTTAAAATCAAGAGCTTTGCATTCAAAGAGGCCAACAGCACTATTAAATGGATTTCTCAGATCTGCACCCAGAAGAAGAAACCTCAAATTCTTCTTTCTACCCAGAGAAGAACAGTGTATTTCAACAAAGCATAGTTTACATCTTCGTCCTGCTTTGGCAGTCTGTGACTTCATGGCTTGAATTCCTGTAGTTACTAAATTTACTTTTGCCTTTCCAACATGAAAATGAACAAACTATTCTTATATGTTGATTTCTTTATGGTACTAACATATCACCACTAAAGTAGTAAGTGAGGTTGTTGGAGGAGTCTTATTCTTGCATTGGTCATGCAAACATAACATCTCAGAACTTCCTTGAAACTTGTGTAATGAAGAGAGGTGAGGATAAAAATCAGCTTTGTGACCTATACATGATAAGATCCAGAATGATGAATGATGAAGTGTTCAAGTAGTGGGTCTGGGCTGTATAGAGTGGATCTATCCACCTACTCTATATAGTAGCTCCTTCTAGAAATGCTATCAGTGTGTTGCCATCACTGCTCAAACTGACCAGAGAACTTCATGTGACAGTTTCTCAGTTTCTAATAAAATCATAAGTTACCATGGCCATGAATGGCAATCCATGAACTTCTGTATTCTGAGTTTTGATTGCTTTGTTTTAAAATTATTGAAGTTATTAAATTATATTTAAGTTATTGCAGAATGAATAAATTCTACTCAAAAGTGAATTTCCTATTTCAATAGGGACACTTTTATAAATAAGTTACTTCAAATTTAGATTGGCTGCAAGACTAAATAGATGTTTATTGACTTATATTGTAAGTGAATTTCATGCTATGATTTAGGTAACTAGCTTGTTATAATTTTAAATCCTTATTTTAAGGATTCTATAATCTACAAACAGTAATTAAAAAAATATTTAAGTTTAAAAGCTACTAAAAGTTTTAATGTGGTAGAAAAGTACTGGAAGGTGCAATTATGAGTGCTCATTTGCATTTTGTAATGCCGTAGCATGCAAAATTTCAAACGTATGTATTTACTTTATAGTACTGCTAAATTAAACATACCGATAGGAATGACATATTTCATTAATCTCTGTACAAATACTCTATGTGTGACTTTTCCAGGAAAATGCAGGATGTGTGTGACATAACCATAGAGGGAACCTAAACTGCCTGACTCACAGTCCTGTGCCCTAACCACATGTGAGTTTGCAGCTTAATTCATCAACAGTTTGCAAATGTTTTTGTAGAGGAATAGTAGAAAAAGACAATACATTTAATCAGCCACAGAAAGAGAAACACATGAAATGTGGAGAACGTACTGAGTGAGCCACAAAAATGACATATCTTCCCTGCAAGTGGCCATTTAGAAATTTGTTCTCTGCAAAGGTTATGTGCTAATCTTGGTGAGATGTCTAACGAAGCTAGAGGGTGTTCCATCTAATGACTATTAAATTATACAGATTAGTCCTAAGTAGAAATACATAAATGATAATAACTTTGCTAAGCGCATTAACAGACTTATTTCTAGGCTACTTTTATGGCACAGTATTGAACACCATGAACTTAAATATGTTTCAAAAGCACTAGAAATAAATTTTTGCCACTGCTCCAAGTGGGTGATTACATCAGCAGGGTGAGTTAAATGAGCAACGATAAACAAAGGGTGACAGATGGGAATTTTGCAATATAAAGCATCTGGGAATTACTTGCTTTGGAGTTTGCAAAGAACACTTCCAAGTTTTTGCTTAACAAGGTCAAGCACAGGCCTCACCCTGTGTGATACTGGCACCAGGAATTTTGTTTCATAGTTGAAAGATATATCAGAGTTTGAGGACATGGAAATTTAGCATTAAGTTTACTCATTGTACATTGTTCATAGGAAAATAAGGATTCCCAAGGTCACTGTATTCATTTTATTAGCATAAATTGCTAATACAACAGAAAAAAAACAGGAAAAAAAATGCAGTTATCCCAAAGGCATTTCTGTTAGAGAAAAAAAATTGCATGTAGTCATTATTTACTTGTTTCATTTGAGTTTTGTTTTTATTCACATGTAATTTATCAGTGTCCTCAATGGGCTACAAACAATTGTATGCAACACTATTAAAACATAACAAAGCCCCACCAGGGATGAAATGGATCTATTTTTTCCAGATTAATTTAACAGATGAATGTTTAACACAGTGAAGAAGCCAAGACTGCAGATGACTTAGTTTCAGTTTGGAACTTCAGAGAACAGATGGGAAAGTGGCAACCTTAATATATCTTAATGGATCCAAAGAACAACATTTATTATTTGGCTTCAGTTAAGATTTTTTTTTTTCTCAGTGACTGTACCTAGTTAAATCACTTCAGAACCTTTCCAGAAACTTTTCCCTTCGTTTCTCTACTGTACCTTTCTCCCACTTTTGTTCCTACTTTAGTTGTTATGCTTGACTGTAGATTTCAGTCTCAAAAAACATGGGCAATCTCTAGTTGTGTTTGAAAAGTGGGTTTCATACACAAATATGCTTGAAGGTATGAAGGAAATAGGTAGGAATTTGCTCCAGTGACTGCGGATACTAGAGGAGCAGTGTCTACAGAGTGTGACTCAGCTCATGTGCTCTTCATAACCAATATCTCCTGCTGCTGTGTTGGAGATAGTGGAGTGGGCCAGACAGACCACAGGACACACTTTACAGGGAAATTCTTGTGGCCCTCTGTTCTCAGAATTAATTTTTATTAATTACTGTAGAATAGGACAGGTACAAAACACAGGTCCATATAGGACCTGTTGTTTCTAGTACAGTTTTGGTCTCTCAAAGAGATGCAGATAACAAACAGACATGAATTATCATAATTTAAATACTGTTATGTGGGAGTATTCTGATATAAGAAGACAAGAAAAGAAAAGTAGCATATAATTTATTACAAAATTGTTTTTATCCAGTGCATGATAGTGATTTTGTGAAGTTATAACAAAACTAAGGCAAGGGTCTCAGACAGAAAAAAATGAAGTTTTAAAGATTACACCTCTGGAACTGGAAGATTAACTCAAGAGATCCTAGGGATGAGATGCAGCTTAGAAATAACAAGGAAAACTTATGATGGTGGTTCTGCTTTTTTTTTTGCCTATACCAATCTTGTCAGATTCAAGCAAATTCCTGTTGTTAAGTAGAATGGTGTATTCAGTTTACCAATAAATGGAGGCAAATCATATTCACTGAATTTCTACCTCTAAATTTTAGTCCTACAAAGATCAGTGGCAACACTCTATAGAGGACTTCTAATATAATTTGTGGCTCTGCTTGCTATTTTGTTTAAGACGGTATTGGATAAACATGTATCTTGTCTATGGACACAGCTTGCCTTCTAAATTTATGAAATCTTTGATTTGCTTCTCAGTTTACCAAAAGACAGCATGAGTACAGTCCCCCATTGGAATCTACCTTGGCCTGTCAAATGTGCTCTTCTAGCACTATCAAACTGCAATGATCCTATGCAGAAGACTCTTGTTTGCTCTCAGTCCACACGACACACAATAAAGCTTGGGCTGATTTTAAACACAACATCAAAAATCTCTGGACTAAGAGTACTGTCTCTTTGCATATGTCTTTTTCTTGTATGCAACATAATTGTCTTTAATTTCTTGCAAACAGCAATTTCATTATATCTCTCCAGTTGTTCTGCTCTGTGACGTTTGAATCTCTCTTACCTTCTACTGAACTGGAAAACAATACCATTAAGCAAAACTTGGAAGAGAGATACTAGCAAACTCATAATTTATTAAGTGCAGTTCAGCATGACTCAAACAAAGACAAATAAGCACATTAAGAAAAAAAAAGATTGGATACCAGTAAATTGGAAGGCTTTTGTCCACCTCAAAATCTCGTCACTTGATGAATGAGATACTCCGCGTCTGTTACTGCACTGAAAACACATTTCTTGTGTAATCATACTAAGCATGCATGTCTCAGCATAGATATGACAAAGATACATGGATAAATCTGAATTAGGATTTTATTTAGTAACCCAAGTTTTTACTCAGCCACCAAACTGGTATGTCAAACCTGGCATTTGTTTGCATAAAATAGATAACTGAAACTCTGAGCAAGCCCCATTTTCCTGGGAAAGTACTGCTATTGCAACAAACAAATAAAAAGGCTTTCATACACAGAATGCAAGGCCATGCATTTTCCTGGGTGATGCATTGTATCTAGTGCCCAAAGTGTGCCTCACTGTTTCTCAAAACAAGAGCTATAAACAGACAGGCACTTTGTGCCATTTTAATGCTGAGTATTACACATTCCAGCAACTTTGTATTTTAGGTGGTTATTTTTATTTTACTTTGTTGTGACTGAGCAAGTGAGTCCAGATTACTGACATGCCACCCACTCCATAAAAAAAATAATCTAGAAATAAGCTCAAAGATCAAGAAAGTGCAATGCCTAGAAATACTTCTGAAACAGGGAGGAGCTAATGCAGAAATCTAAATGCAGCATGTATATTGTTTGCACCAGCAATGAGCTTTTATCTGAAAACTCCTGCCTTTTCTAAAGTTACTTTAAATCCCTGCCCCTAACAAGTACATTTTTAATGTATTTTTAACGGCAGTCAGACAACTGTCTGAAAATTATTACTTCTTTTTAAAAAAATTTAAAAAACGGTCCCCTATTGTTTCCATACTCTGGGATCTGGCACTCAGAAAGCTAATAATTTCCTCTGAACACTTTTAGAAAACACCATGAATGACTGGAACATTAACGTCCCTTACAATTAGTTTCAGTTTGCAGGGGAATTCTACAGTGTAAAGATACAGTTATAACACATCACAGGGACTTCCTCACACTACTGTCTTTAGCAATACAGCCCTCACCATCCTGCTAGCAAAAAATTCCTAAATCTGCATGCATGTTTACAATAATTTCCTATATGTCCTTCATGTAAACAGATCTTGGTGCAAGGCGAAGTCTTTAGTTTTCACCTGCCTGCTCAAATCTGTGCTGGTGAGGACCCGTGGCTCTGGCTGTTTGAGAATACTGGCAGGCAATGGCAAGACTCTTTCAAGGACAACCACGGGCAGGGCCATCTGCTTAATCATAGGCACTGCAGAGATGATGTGGTAGAAACAGAAATTCAGAAGAGTGTGTCATGCTGGGGCTATTCATTGTGAAGACAACTGTGAAATTGTGCATTTTGGAAAAGCCAGGGCATACACAATATTTTTCTGGTAGATTTACCAGCTGGTTTACCCAACCTGGCCCGTGAGAGTACTCTACAGGATAAACAGTAAATCTAAGCTAGGAATAAAGTTGATAGTTTTACTGTCCCTCTTCTGAGGATTTAAAAATTTAATAACAAATACTGCAAAACTTCTGTTCCTGACCAATGTTGTTTATGTGGGATCACAACTAATCTGTATACTGGCAGACTCTGATCCTTGTGGTCTCATATTGATGTCACTGCAGTTTTATTCTGGACTAGACTTCTCTGACCAAAATAGAATTACTCTTTATTTATGCTACTGCAAACAAGGCTATTACAAATGGTTGATGAAAGCAACTGCTACATCTAATAATGGCAGGGTTAGAGAGGTGCTCAGGGGGAGGCTCATTTGCACAAAGCTTTCATACCCTAAACTTCTGCTAAAGTTTTGGTTTGCTAGATCATCCTCCCAGACTCTCGATCCTTCTTCATCTCTTCTGTAATTCTTCCAGCCCCATAAACAAGATTGTAGATTTCTTACGTTGTTTTAGTTTTTAATTTTCTCTTTACAGTACATGTTGTTCAGGGATAAGGTTGTTCTCTTCAGGCACATAGGAAAAGGCCAGTTTAGTGGTCCCCTAAAGAACATCAAAATGTTTACAATTGGTAGTGAGTATACAGCAAACATTACAGTTCACTGTACATCTGGATTTAGACACAGGAAAAGAACATGACTGCATTTCCTGTGCTGCAATCTGTGTCAACTTTTCCTTCATAAGCTAATGGAAATGGATTTTTGCCCTTGCAGCACATCTAGAAGGGCAATCATCCAGTTGTGGTCCACTGCAGAACACATACATGACTTTCTCTGCACAGACAGAAACTCTTAGTGCTGTAGATCCTTTGATAATTTGTCTTTTACTGAATAACGTAGCTCCTACTTTTGTTATGTGTCCTAGAACTGTCTCATCATTCAGATAGCAAAATTACTACAGAGTATGTGCTGCAAATAAATGAGCATAAGTTAGAGAAAATATTTTTTAAAAAAAGTCTTTCAGATTCTGAATAATCACCAAGATTTTCTTCCTGAGCACAAGAGAGATTGTTCCAAGCAAATCATCCCATAAAATGCCTTTCTGTCAGAGAAGCTTGTTTACCTGACTTTGCTTAATTAACGGGGAATATAAAGAGATTTCTTACTGCAAATAGTGGGCTGATTCTATTAGAAGACAGTGTAATTATGATGTGTATATACCATATAAAACACTAGTAATCTCCTAAATCGCTTTAAAAAATCTGCTTCACAGTGCACCAAAGGTGAATAAAGAGAGGCATGATCCCAAAATTTGGTACATGTTTTCCAACTTTGGCTCTCTGACTGCCATGAATGATTACTTTTGTGTTATAGCTTTTGGGTCAGACACTGCTTAGGAAAAGCCTGGAACAGTAATGGTTATCATATGTATGGAAAGAAAAACACAAGAGCAAAGTATGCCCTTTCACCTGGAGTATATGATTAGAAAACAGGGCACAGTAAGAAATGCTGAACACAAGGACAGGAAGAGCCTGTACAACTCAATATGCCCAGTCTTTTCTTTGTGCCCTTGTTTGTCTGAAACTAACTTCCCTTCTTTTTTCACTCTGCTCCTCTTACTCATTCTGAATTTGTCTTTAATTTCCAGTACTTTTTCCATTAGTGCTATGTAAAACCTTGGCATAACGTAGTTGTGACAGAAACTTTTTCCAGTTTCTTCTAAGTTTTGAACTTGCCTGTAGTTTTAAAAGGCAGTGCAGGTGGTGAACATGTAGCTTTAGTCTGATAGTTGTCTATGCATTACAACTTAGCTGAGTTTTAAAATTCTTGAGCCAAATTAGATTAGCCTGGAAGCTGCTCTAATAAACTTTAAAATAACCAGAGTTGCTTTTGGCCATACTTTTCAACCGGCATTGCACAGAACTCTCCCATCAGTCTTCCTTTCCCTATTTAAGCACTGTCAGAATATTGTAAAAATACTGCAGTTTTCCTCTCATCAGATTTTAATCAACCTGGAAAATACTGTCTCACTTCATGGGAAAGGTAAATTTGTAGCAGTTTTAGGGGATATACTCCATCAGAAAACTTATCTCTTGATTTTTAGAAATCCCATTCAAATTATTCATACCTCAGTATTTTTAGAATGTTTAAACCATGTACTTCAACTAACCCTGCCCTAAGCAGTAACTTCTTTTCCTTTTAATAATAGCTGTGCATCATTGTCTTTAGTTCTTTACTTTAGGAAACAATTTTTATCCTACAGTAGCTTGTAGCCTTTGTTCTATAACTTTTATCCAGTAATCTTTGAAGTGGGGCAATGCTATCTATCTTTGGAAAACCTAATTACATTAGAATTCTCCTCATCTATCATAGCAGTAATATCTTCAAAGAATTCCAGCAAGTTAGTTAAGGTTGATTTCCTTTGCTTCAATTTAGTCCAAGTGTCTTGAGATGTTATCCCCATAACACGGTTCTTTAAAATAGTTTTCAATAAATTACTAAAACAGTCTTAAAAAATCAATGGATCATTCCACCTCTTGTATGTAATCTTTTTGATGGTTGGTCTTAAATTTTTTATCTTTGTTGTTTCATACAATGGTTTAATTGTTAGTAAACTTCATATCAAAATTTGAATAAATAAATAAAATAAGCATGAGCCAGCAATGTGCCCTCATGGCCAAGAAGGCCAGTGACATCCTGGGATGCATCAAGAAGAGTGTGACCAGCAAGTGAAGGAAGGTTCTGCTCCCCCTCTACTCTGCTCTGCTGAGGCCTCATCTGGAGTCTTGTGTCCAGTTCTGGCCTCCCCAGCTCAAGAGGGACAGGGAACTTCTGGAGAGAGTCCAGCACAGGGCCACCAAGATGATGAGGGGATTGAAGCATCTTCCTTATGAGGAAAGGCTGTGTGAACTGGGACTGTTTAGTCTAGAGAAGAGGAGACTGAAGGGGGATCTCATTAATATTTACAAATATCTAAATGGTGGGTGTCAGGAGGCTGAGTCGTCCCTTTTTTATGTTGCATCTAGTTACATGACAAGGGGTAATGGGATGAGCTGGAACATAAAAAGTTCCATTTAAACATAAGAAAAAATTATTTCAGTTTGAGAGTGAAGGAGCCCTGGTACAGGCTGCCCAGGGAGAGTGTGGAGTCTCCTTCCTTGGAGACCCTCAATACCCCCCTGAATATGTTGTTGTGTGACCTGATCTAAGTGGACCTGCCTTGGCAGGGGTTTGGACTAGATGATCTGTAAAACTCCCTTCCAATCCCTACCATTCTGCGATTCTATGGTTTTAAGATTCTATGAAAATAAAATATGTGTTCAAAGGTTCTCCTACTCCTGCCCACTAATGCTCATGGACACCTCATTGTTTAAACGAAATTTACATTATCTACCTAACAGAATATGTTATTTCCTCTTTGACCTTGAAGACTGATTCCTGGCTTAGAGCAGTCAGCTTTGTATTTCTTCTACAGGGGGTGGAAACATAGTAAAGATTTAATAATTCTATTGTTTTTAATCCTGTAGTAGCCTCCTAATTGTTATCATTTAAAATTCCAGTCAATACATAAATTTAATATAGATGGAACTAGAATGTTTGGATTCACAGAAGGTCTCGATATTCAGAGCTATCCTATCATTTATCATTTTATTAATTTCAATTAAAAAGGAAAACTCTATGCTTAGGGTTTCTTTTCTCATGTCGTTCTGGAAGTTCCAGCTTGCCAACTCCTTTTTCACTTGCACAACTATAAGCATATCTTAACATTACGCTATCTTGGAATAATTTAATTTCGTCTTAGTAATTTCACCTGTGCTTTTGCAGAATATACCTGACACTTGACTCTCATGAGCTAAAGGGTTGACTCGGTTGTCTCCATTTCTTCTGCTGCCTGGCACCACCCACAACGCAGTGACGTTTGAAGTTCCTTTTCCATACCTTCTGCGTCTACAGTAAGGCTCTGTGCCTTCACTGGGAGTGAGTTTACCAGGCATTTTTGCAGCCCTGCAAAGCACGGTTAACAGGTACAGTTTAGACTGCAGCGTTCAAAGAGGAGGAGCTCCTCATTAGTGGTTCGATTTGTGGGCTTGCAACAGTCCTTTTCCCTTCTCTACTGAGCCAGAGTACAGGCTGGCTGGTTTACAAGCAGCCTTCATGCTCGATGGCTGCTATGGCATGGGTGGTGTAACTGTCTCTGTTTAAACATCCTATATAAACTTTAATTATGGCCTTTTGTAATGTAATGCTACTAAGTATAAACTAAAAAAAAAAAGGAAAAAAAGTCAGAGGCATCTTGGACTGAAAACCTAGTTTTGAGGCTAATGTCTGTTTTGTTTAAGTAAGATATCCTTTTTGGCAGGTTTACAAGCATGTGTCAGACAAATGTTCTACAACAAAAACATTTTGCTACAATCACGAGCTGATAGAATGACTGATTATAGTTTAAGAGACCCTTTGTTCTGACTCCTCAGAGCTCTCCTTCATGTGCTTACAGTCTGAGATCCATTTCTCTCTGCAATTGAATTCATATGTGCCGGAGAAAGAAATCCATCCCTTCATTCTTTTACTATGAGGTCTTTTTCTTTCCCCCATGACTGATTTTTATATAGTACTGTAACTAATTTTCATAGCCTGAAATTATAATTTTACAACTACAGTGAATGTAACCCACTGTATGCTGAAGAAGTGAAACTCAGTCCCAGGAAGCAGGGAATTGCCTGGACTACCTGTGGAGTATGGAGACAGCCGTGTCAACTTGGACTATGTCTTGGACACAGAAAGAAATCCAGTTGCTGCTTCGCAGAGGGGACTCTCTGCCCTCATTCCTTCTAATACAGACCTCAGGCACAGAGATTAATGACTAGCAGCCTGCTGAGGTAGTGAAATACTATACCTATAAGAGTTGCCTGCAGTCATAAGCTGCAACAGAGCCTGAATACTGCTGAACCCAGCCTGGTGTTCCAGTCTGGTGCCTTTTACTGCTTCCTTCTCTAACATGACTGTTTACATCACCAATCTTTGAAAAAAAAAAAACCAAACCAAAAAAAAACCTCACAAAAAAACCCGACAACCATCCAGATATTTATGTATATTCGTATTTGCAGAGGGTTCTTGCTTTTGAAATCTTTAAAAGCTCTGCAGTCCAAAGGGCTCTGCAGACCCTGGTGTGTCTGAAGGAAAAGACATACTGAAAATAAAAATTTCAATTCTAACATTTGAATAGAGATATAATCAGTCTGGCAAATCCTGTTTTGCAGCATTATTTCCCTTTGACAAAGAGTAAAGGAATCTAGGGATAGATGCTGTGTGGCTTCTAGGAAAAGAAACACCACTGAAGTGTTTAGGTGGCAGTAGTAGCTTAGCTCTAATAGAGATTTCAGGAGAATGGTCTTGATTGCTCTCTGCTGCAGACCTCAGGTCAACCAGCCTTGAGAGGAGAGTTGTGTCAAAAAATTTCAGT
Organism: Urocolius indicus; assembly: GCA_013401255.1. NCBI lineage: Eukaryota > Metazoa > Chordata > Aves > Coliiformes > Coliidae > Urocolius > Urocolius indicus. Next base: position 263,675 of record WBNH01010359.1, read on the forward strand.
TAACCATATTGTGAATATGCTATCTAATTACTTTATGGAAGTAAAAGTACTAATATTTGTTTGTCCTCTTCATGTACATTTGTAAAATGTTGAATTTGGTAGTGTTATTGGCCTAGAACTTATATTTTTAATTCAGTCTACTTAATGTCCCTTTTTGGGTATCAGTATGTACAATGGTTCAGCTGTACTTTACCATCGGGGTAGGTACCTGGTCCTCTGAAGAGGACGTTGCCTCCCCTTTTCTGAGCAAATACTACATGTTTTCACCTAGGTTTGCTGTGCCTAGTCCTAGATCACCAGCCTCCACCACCAAATAAATGATTTGATCTTGGAGTAGGCACCATGGAGGCAATGAGCAAATGCAGCATAGCAGTCTCCTATTTCTAGACAACCTTGGCACCACTGGAAGACACTGTAATTTAAAGGAGACCTAACGTCCTTTTAGAAAGTGAAACTGTTGTAAAAGCAGAAGAGTGACATATAAATGCTGAAATTGAAAGTACAGTTAAATAAGAATGACTTATCTCTTTGGGTTTTCAGAGCTAATACATTTAGAAATATTGTTTCATGATAGTAGGATAAGTTGCCCCTTTACAATGTCATCTAGCACAAATAAAACTGAAAAAAAAAATCTACTAAATCTGAAATTATGGCAGAATTTAATTTACTTGCTTCCAAAAAGCTTTGTCAGGGAATTCCATACATGGCTATGTTATCATTTCACATGCAACATGAACTGATAGAGGAATATACGTAAAAATAAATATTGTGCCTTAAAGCTCCTACATTCTAACGAAGGCTATGTTAGTCTGGAAAGAAAAAGGATCTTTATTGTATTGTACAGCAGCCCAAATGCACAGATAATCTCTATGTTCGTGCACACACAATGAAATCAAAACACAGCTGTAAGGTCTAATTTTAGGGACCACTAACCTTGATCATGCTTTTTTAATAATCTCCCTTTTTGGGAATTCAAAGTTTCAAGGAAGGCATAACCTTGAGGATTTTAACCAGTCCTTGAAACTGTCATCTGATTTAAAAAAAAAATATTATCAGACTGCACTACTAAATAGTGGCTTGACCATGAAGTCTTTCTCTGGTGTAGGTACAAAATTAAGATGTTCTGGAAGCTGAAACATCATCTTAAATATCAACAGCACAGAGGGTTCCACAGGGATGTTTCAGCTGAAAGAAAAGTGCTAGGAGTCTAATATCACAGTGCTGTGTCAATCATAACACAGATAAAAAGCAGAAGTAAAAATCCTCTGTCCTTCAAATCTCCCACTGAGCTACCTATCTTAACAGTTCATCCCTCTGAAGAGGAACTTTGTTAGTGTTTTCTGGTAAATAAATGAGGAATTACTGAGAAAGTCCTTATTTTCTTTCTTTTCCTTCAGTTGAATCTCACTAAATTAAAGCTTTTATACTTTGTGGACCTACTGCTGGTTTTACAAAACTGAAAAATTTGCTACTTCCAAATGTATGATTTATTTGAAAACTTCTTATGGGACAGCTGACTCATAGTAAGCAGACATAAAGTATAATTAAACAGCAACTCTTCCTATAATTTTGTTCAGTTAAAGAAAACTGAATTAAACAGAATTAAATAAACCAAGTGTATGCATCTATTAAAATGTGTAAGGGAGGTTTTGATCCTGTCCTGCAGTGACAGTGTGGCTCCACAGCAGCGTTTGAATGATGTCCTGCACAACTGATCTGACAATGCTAGACGTATTATGGCAATGTACAGTATTTCTACATCAGGGAATCGAACTAAGCTGAGTTCGAGATGAGTTAAACCTTAACCCATCATATACAATGCTCTCAGCTGCTGTTGAGAATCTGTTGGCTAAGAATCATCAGCAGTTCTTATGTGTGCTTGTGATGATATAGATGAAAAATATTCCAGGATAGTGTAAAAGGACAGTTCCATAAGAAAATCCACTCCCTATCATTTTCTACCTTATGACTGCAACTCTGTACAGTCCCTCCCACATAACTGCTCAGTTGTATTTCAAAATCAGAATGATTCCCTACATTCCTGGTTAGCACATTCAGAAGTTAAACATAAACCAGAAACCAACACTGACTATCATTAAGCATTCCTGTGCCAAATACCTTGTTGAAACAAAATGATAAAAGCTCAACACGTCATTCTTGGCAAGTATGGTTGACTTTTTTTAAAAAAGCTTCTATTAGTATTGTTTCAGTATGATCTCACAATTACTTTTATTCATCTATATGATTCTACTTTGTTTAGACTTGTGAGGAGTTATTTCTTATTCATTCTTGTGTCATGTACCAAAAAGAAGTCTGCAGGAGTTCACAGTTTATGGTTATATATTGCAATGATCTGCTGTGGAAGTAACTTGATATCATGCGTGTTAGCAAAATGCTATGTGAAATCTAACTCTAAAAGGGTACTGCAGAAAACAGGCACCTATTTACTCATATGCTTTTTCCACTTAACTAGAATGTGCATATGTGATGGACTGTGGTTCTCTTTCTGCTTCCTACCCAGATTTATATCTATTAGCACAGACTGTTCCCATTCAACTGTCAAACATCCTTCCACTGAATGCTTTCTTCAACATGTAGGGAGGTTTTTTGTTGCTGATCTCTTCCAGAGGCTCCAGGCACTCCAGAAAAGGATGGAAAGGAATGAGCAGTTCACAGATTGGTCTGTGCAGCTACAGGTCATGGACTTGAACTAACTTTCAATCACTGTATCACTCATAAAGTATTTTAAACTCTGCTATTATAAAAAAACACTTTTTTTTCTGGTGGTGTAAATTCATGAGTTTTTCTGAATTTAGTTGAAACTGGCATCAGAGATAAACTCATAAAACTAAAAAATATTTACTGAAGCTTATGGGAATAGTGTGAACACATGTGGAATGACATGCCATCAGTCTTACATGTAACACTTTGCTTTTTCTGGTTTTCTCCGTACTTTGATGCACTCGTGTAGATTATAGGCTTGACAATGATAATTAACTTCTTCTTCCATGCTAACATATTTGATTATACCTCTCCAGTATATTACTAGAGTCTTTCCCAGCTGCATTCCTTCTCTTCTGAAATTTTATACACATGAAAATAGTGGCAGAACATAAAGTACTGGGCAGTAGAAACCATTCATTTTTAATTCTTTGGTAAATACAGTATTAGCACAATGGTTTCTACTTTAGTGATAAAACCCACGACCTTATCCATCTATTTTGAGCAGAAAAGCTGCTGGGCACAGGCAGAACAAGTCATGGAAAAAGATAGAATTTGTCTGATTTTCTCTTCAAGAGGAAGAATTCACAAAGTGACAATTACCTTTCTGTTTGCTGACAAACAAATTTTACTTATCCTCTTTAAAAGGATTACTTAATAAAACAAGAAGAGAAACATGAAAAAGAAAGCATGAAAGTGTGTAACAAAGTTGTGGATTCTTCCTGAATACCTGAAATAGCTTTAAAAATTTTGACTAGAATTCCTCAGATCTCATTGTCTGCAACAAGGAATCACTGAGATCCTATTTAAAACACAATAATATTGTGATAAAAGTGTGACTTGCTTAGCTTTTCCTGGATTAGATCAAAGAGGTGGAAAAGGTGTGGAAGACTGTCAAGTGAGAATTTACATAGGTACAGTTTATTTAAAACACTGATTTTACCTGTGATTTTTCAATCCTCTTGTGAAAAAAGCCAGCCCAAAAAAAACACAACAACCCAAAAAAACCCTACCAAAATAGTTCCCTTATAAGCAAAAATAAATGAATCTTGTCATAACAAAGATTTTTCATCTGACTTTTCTGATAAAAGTAGTTCTGGTTAAAGAACTTAATTTAAGCATTAAAAACCAAAGAGATTCTCTCCTGCTCAAGAGCTCTTACTCCTACTCTTCCAACGGCAGACACTTTTTTATCTCCTCAGAACATCAAACAATGCAAATAAAGTTAGAACTTCTCCAAGGGTTTTGTCTGGTTCCTCTCCCTGGTGATATGTTCAAACACCCAAAACAAAAGCAGAATTTCCTTGCCACAAAGAAATCCCCCAAAATAACACTGGAAAAAGCTAAACCTGAGATTAAAACCCCCTTTTATTTTTTTTTTTTCTTTGCTAAATTCTTTCCTATAAATCAACAAAAATAGTTCCCTCTGCTTCTAAAAGATATCTCAGCACTAATGTTTCTTTCACGGTATTAGAAGATGGAAAATTCTTGTACATTTTGCTCTTTCACACATGTGTTTTGTTGTGATTGTCTAAAGCTCCCATCAGTCTTATCAGACCTAGCTGTAGAATTTGGATAGTTTAGAATTTAGTTCTTAGGGAAATAATCCCCAAACCATAATTTGTAATCTGGAGTTCATACTTTATGCCTCCTTGTTACATGTCCAAAGAACTTTTGAGACTAGTAGCACTGATTTTGAAAGTATTTCTAACTACATTTAAACAGAAAAATGAATGGAAAAACATTTGACCATGGACCAGAGTTTTAGAAAATAGTTTTATTATGTAAACTCTTGTATATAACTCTTGATTTATGGTAACATTTTCCTGTCTTCAGGAATATTTTCTGTCTTCATCTGCTTATTCATTGTTTGCTACAATGTGAAAATGAATCCCTAAATCTCTGAACTATACAAATCACTGTTTATGGAATGTCATGCATAGAGATAATTTTCTGGTTTTTATTACTTTTCCTATTGAAAATAATATTCTTTGCAACAATAATGAAGAAAAATATTTTGTCCTCTATTTAAAGATATATATATATTTACCTATGTAAATTCTATTCTCATTTAGCTGGTCATTGAATCACATAAACACATAATCACACAATCACAGAAGCACAGAATGGTACGAATTGGAAGGAACCTCTAGAGATCATCTAGTCCAGCTCCCTGCTGAAGGAGGTCCACCTACATCAATTCACACAGAAATGTCTCCAGGCAGGTTTTCAAAACCTCCAAAGAAGGAGACTCCATACCCTCTCTGGGCAGCCTGTGCCAGGGCTCCCTCACCCTCACAGTAAAATAGTTTATGTTTAAATGGAACTTTTAGTGTTTTTGTCTAATACTCCTTGTAGCCTCATCCTTTTGACATGCACCTTTTAAATATTTGTAGGTATTAATGAGGCCCCCTCCCCTTAGTCTCCTCCTCTCCAGGCTGAAGAGCTCCAGATCCCACAGCCTTTCCTCATAAGAATAATACTTGAGTCCTCTGATCATCTTGGTGGCTTTGCACTGGACTCTCTCCAGAAGTTCTCCGTCCCTCTTAAGCTGAGGAGCCCAGAACTGGACACAGGACTCCAGATAAGGCCTCATCAGGGCAGAGGAGAAGGGGAGGAGAACCTCCCTCCTCCTGCTGGTCACACTCTTCTTGATGCATCCCAGGATGCCAGTGGCTTTCTTGGCCACGAAGGCACATTGCTGGCTCATGTTCAGTTTATTATCAGCCAGCACTCCCAGGTCTCTCTCTGCAGAGCTGCTTTCCCCCTGGGTCAATCCCCAGCCTGTACTGGCACATGGGGTTGTTCCTTCCCAGATGCAGGACTCTGCACTCGTCCTTGTTGAATGTTACGAGTTTCCTCTCTGTCCAACTTTTAAGCCAGTCAAGATCCGACCGAATGGTAGCACAGCCTTCTGGGGAATCAACCAGTCCTCCCATTTTGATGTCACCAGCAAACTTGCTGAGGGTACACTCTGTCCCCTCATTCAGGTTGTTGATGAAAACTGGCCCCAGAACCGATCCTCATACACAGGCATCCAACTCAATTACATGCCATTGATTACAAATCTCTGGTCTCTGTCATTCTGCCATTTCCCAATCTACCTCACCATCCACTCATCCAATCCACACTGCCTGAGCTTTCTGATGAGGATGTAATGGGAGACAGTGTCAAAAGTCTTGCTGAAATCATGGCAAACGACATCACTGCTCTCTCTTCATCTAGCCAGCCAGGGAAACTCTCATAGAAGGCTATCAGGTTGGTCAAGCAGGATTTCCCCTTGGTGAATCTGTGTTGAGTCCTCCTGATAACCATCTTTTCTTTCATGCATTTTGAAATGGCATCCAGGATGTTCCACCACCTTTCCAGACAAGGAGGTGTGGCTGACCAGCCTGTAGTTCCCTGTGTCGTCCTTCTTGCCTTTTTTTGAAAACTGGAGTGACATTGGCTTTCCTCCAGTCCTCAGGCATGTCACTGGTACTCCGCAGTCGTTCCAAAATGATGTAACATCAGCCAGTTGTCTCAGCACTTATAGGTGCATCCAATGTCAACAAGAAAAACTCAGTGTCATGTTTGACATAGTGCTCTTTCTGGTAAGGGCTAAGGGGCTGTAAAGATGGCTCCTGTAAGAAGTTGCTCAAAACTCTCCACAGCTCTAAGCCAGACCCATTTCTGATCCAGAGCCAAGTGGGCATCTCCACGATCACTTTTAATAAGAAGAAGCTGGAAGATGAAGTTTCTTTGTGTTCCTTCTTGTTCTGTCCTTCCTTCTTTTCTCACTGGTGATGGTGCAAAGAGTTGAGAGAGAGAGAAAAGCAACCATGTGGACCCCAAGTTCATTGAAGGAAGAGAGGAGGAGATGTGCTGGAGCAGAGACCCTCCTGCATCCTGCTGAGAGGACTGCTGAAGCTGAGATTTGTTTGCACTTCGTTTAAGACCCCCACAACAGAGGCAGCGACTCACTTCATTAAAGACCTTGTGCCAGGGGCAGTGACAGGGGCAGCTGCCAGGGGCAGCTGGAGGAGGCCATGTCCCATGTGAGGGACCCCATATTCACAGAAACTGTAGCTATTGGGAAGAACACACACCAAAGAGGTTCATCAAAACTATGTCCAGAGGAGGCCATGTCCCATGTAAGGGACCCTGTATTGGCAGAAGCTGTATCTGCAGGGAAGAACCCACACCAGAGAAGTTCATTAAGGACTGTATCCTGTGGGAGGAATCCCATATCAGAGCAGAGGAAGAATGCAAGGAGTTGCCCTCTAAGAAGAGAGAAGCAGCAGAGCCCATCTGTGAGAGACTGACCACATCCCCTGTTTCCTATCCTCTGGGCTGTTGAGGAGGTAGAGATATTGGGAGCAGTGAGCTGAACCTGGGAAGAAAGGAGGGATGGGGAAGTGAGATCTTAAAGTGCTGGTTGTATTTTTATCAGTCATTGTGGTCTCTTGCTTTCGCTTTTGTTCTGTTCTGTTTCTTGTAGGTAATAGAATAAACTTTCCTACTTTCCTCTCTAAGTTGAGTACTGGAGTCTCTGTTGCCCTGAACCGTAATTGGCAGTGAGCCTTCCCTGTCCTTATCTCAATTCACAACATCCTTGGTTATAATTTTCCTCTCATCTCGCTGGGGCTTCCACTGTCCTAAGGAGGATGGGGGTGGATGGGGGCAGTGAGTGACAGACTGTCATGGTGCTTCATTGCTAGCTGGGCCAAACCATGACGCTCAATTTACATCATATGCAGTGTGATGCATCAATTGTATGGTATATGAAAAAATGCTAAAGAATTTGATCGAGAAAAATCATATTGACTTAGAAAGTAGTGGAGTTTCGAATGCAATGAGTGTGATATAAGAGGAGAAGCAGATGTAGCCCTAGTACTGATTTGGTCTGAGACATGCAGCTATTAAGCAGTCAGTAGTCACTACCCTCTCCCTGTGAAACAGATGCGGGTTTTCTACAAGACACCTGTCCATATTGCTGGATGTGGGCCAAAATACCTGTGATAAATATACACATCTGTTTATGAGCAACTGCTAATCTTCTGTCACTTAGGATATGAGATGTGATTGGAAAAAAATTAATCTTGTAGCAGAAAATTCAAACCTTACAAAATAATTTATTGAGCACTGAATATGTTCTTACACCTTTTTTATCCCTACCTGGAAAAAAATAAAAACACATTATTTCTATAAAAAGTTCCCATGATTATTCGTCAAAAAAATGTTGACATTGATTACATTTTTGTGATGGTATTCATGATCTCTTTATTTTTTTCACCTATTTCTAAAAGACCTTACTAGAACCATGTAATTTAATCTAGTTAAATCTCATTCTAATTTAATCTAGTTCGGATTACAAGAGCAGAAATCCATCTGTTCATCTACTTTACACGTGAAACCATTACATAACCTAATTTTGCACAAAATATTAAGCTTAATATACTTTTCAACATCTTTGGGCTAAAAGGAAACCTAAGCTTGTGATAAACATGGAAACAGCTGATCTGAACATAACAACTATTGAATAGTCATCTGATATGCTGTATTTTGTAGAGGACAGTAGTATACATGTGAGATATAAGCACATTATGAAAACATAATTTCCATTTATAATACTAAAAAATGTTCAATTTATGCTATCCTACTGCTTATAACTGTGGGCAGATGGATCTCAACATAGGAGAAATCAATCAAACAACTTTGTCAAACTGAAAAAAAATGCACTCAACTTAATATAGTGACTATGATAAAAATAAAAATCAATGTAATAATATTATTCTTTTGTAATAAGTGATCTGGTATATAACAAGACCTGTATTTTCTACTGGGCTTACCCATCATGAAAAGAATTAGTAACAGCAAGGTTTTCAGCCTTTATTTTTTCCTAATGTAATTAATCTTATTTTTTAAATTTCAGATCATTCTGAAAGAATTAAGAGAATTCTGAGACCGGAAGCAATTACTAATATTGCTAACTTGAATGAAATGATCTTTCTTGGTTTGAAGAACAGTTTTCTAAATTAATCTTCAGCAAGTATAGTCTTTTACCAAACTTTGGAGAATGAAATATCACAACAACAACCCTTTTCAAACATGATGGAATAACCAGAAAGCCATAGCAAAAACAAATTTGTCAAATGAGGAGATCTTTTCACTGAGAGGGAAAAAGTTGAATGCAAAAAATTTCAATTATTTAACCCACATTTCTATTTTAAGTATTGGCAAGTCTAGAGTGTAGAAGGTCATTTTAGAAAGGGAATAGCAGCTGCTAATTTGAGGGTTAGAAAGACAACCAAAGGTATTTATGGTAGTTGTAATAGTATGAGATATGACCTCCACAAAATCCCAAGAATCTGCAGGGGACCACTCCAGAATGGACTACTCTAAATATTAACAAAGCTTCAGTTACAACTCACATCACATGCCAACAGTTGTCACTGGCTACCATATCAAAGACACATAGTGAGCCTATAAGGATGTAATATAAGCCTGCTTCCTTGTACTCCAGTTGTCATAATTTATATTTTGTTAATATTCTTATGATAACACTACAAGGATTTCAAACATAAAACAAATGATTTTTTTTTCCAAACGTGAACAATGACAAATCTACTTTATCAGATCAGAAACATAGTGAACTGTCCAGGAAGACAGAAGGAAATACAGTGTTTGGATGAAACTAATGAGAGAATTTTGAACTTCAGGTTAAATTAATGATTTTCATCTAGACCTGCTTCTCTGACATCTACTATCTCCTAAATGGCTCTACATTCATACGCAGAAATTGCTTCCGGAAAAAATAGTTTGCCTTGTTTTCAGATTGGATTTAATAAACAGATATCACATTTATTTTGTGGTTACTTAAATGACAATGTCTCAAAAATTGGATAATCTTCTCCTACACAAACTAGAGAGGCCACTTGTTCTGCAAGGGCTACTGAAACCACCAAAGACTGAACAAAGAAGCCAAGATGGTGAATCATGCATTTAAATAAAGGTTCATAAAAGGTAAGCATCATGCAGACATGAAAATCTTTGGACAGTAGGAGAGTGGAAACAAAAGGACAAGCTTTCACAGTAGAAGTCCAGTTTTACTGTTGGCTGACATCAGCCAAGGCAACGTGTGTCTTCCTCCTGGATATAGTTACTGTGCCTTCAAAGTTTGCCTTGAGGAAGGGTGAATTACCTTTTACTTTCAGGATGCCTGATGGGTTGGATTTTGTTTTTTTTTTAATATCTATACACATTTGGATTCTATTTTTAGATAAAAGAAATTACTACAGTTAGAGATTTGTGAATATCATATGTGTAAAGCAGAAAGACTAAAAACTGCACAAGGATACTGAGAGGGAGAGTAAAGGATCTGACAAGTCTGTGCTGGACTCGGTGCCAACAGGTTGTACTCAAAGGTTTGATTGTCAGAGGAGATGGTAGGCAAGAGTTCACATCTGAAGAACAAGAAAGCTCACAAAAAGGAAATGTCTTATGTTCATTGGCTTAAGATGGAGATTCTTGGTGAGCGAATTTTGATGAGAAATCAACCGCAGTCTCAGTTTAATGGTAATTCCTTACATTAAATGGGACACATAATGTCTGCCTGCATTCATTTCTGTGTTCCATTCACACATACTTTGCACTTTAGATTTTTCTAATGCTGCAAAGCCTTTTTTTAACAAGAACAAATGACCTCACTGGAACCAGTGCAGTAAGAATTTTACCCCTATTTTATGCAAATCTGATACAATGGCTGATTAGATAACCCACCTTCTATTACACCCAATAGAGCTGTGGCAGAGCTGAAAGCAGAACATTGATCTTTTCCTATGGCTTACTATCCTATAACTTTTTATGGTCGAAGGTCTATTTAGTTTGCTTTCTCATCAATTCATGTCCTTTGTAGCTCTACCTCAGCCTCAGAAATCTGCCTACCTATCCTTTCAATGTCTTCAGATCCATTCTCCTGAATCTTTTCTGTCAGCAATTCTAAGCTGCTGTCTTTTCTCCACCAGTAGTCTGAGATATATGCCATAGCTTTGCTGTCAGCCTCTGTGCCAATTGGATCATCCATAGTCAACACAAGAGATAACTAATTAACTTACTTTCTGCTCAGAAACACCACTCTTCCCTAGTCAGGTGACAGTTTTCATGAAACTTGTATAAATTTAGCTATCTTTAAGATTTTTATTCTTCCAACACACCTATTGAAATTGACCAGCTAGGTCAAATTGTTTGGAAGAGGATTGAGATAAAATATGTGACTGCAATACACTTTACCTCCAAAGAAATCAGTTAAAACCACACGTAATCTAAATGAAATATTAACCATTGAGGAATAAACCACTGTACAGTGAAAAAACAGAAATACACTTCTGTAGGATTGTTCCTAAAACAGCCTAATATTGGATTTCTTCCATCTTTCTTTTGAACTTCTGGTAACTGAATATCTGAGGCAAGGAGTGAGACTTCAAAAGTCAAGGCTCAAATCCCTGGTTCTTATTTTTTTTATTTGGAGAAGAAACTGCAATGAGAAATAGATTCCATACTGCAATTGGTCTATGAAGCTGAGCTAGATCATTTAGCCTTTTACCCTTAAATGTTTGACAGATCCACCACACATTAATATTTTTCCTAGACAGTTTTTGACTTAGAAAAAGACCACTGTTTGACAAATAGTCCTCTTGCTCTTGTTCTGAGCTTCCTGATCCCCCTTTGTTTCCCTGTCTGGCATTAGCCTTCTGTTTGACTGAAGTACAGGTGGGTAGCATTGTTACACCAGGAATGCTTGGCTTGTGTAACTACGTTTCTGTCAGTATTTATCATAGCAAATAAGTTTTTCCCTTTCAATACGTTCCTAATTAGAGTCTGAAAGCTGCATTAAGTTTATCTTAATATGTTGAGGGTCCAATTCTTTCAATTACATAAAAGCAACTCCATGTAATTAATAGACTCCATATAGATTTATGCCAGTAAGATCAAAGTTCAATCCAAGTTTCCATGAAGAAATAAATTTTCAGCTATTTGGAGGAAATAAATAGCATGATGCTTCTATTGTGTTAGTAGCTTGATGAGAAAATAGCAGTTTCCTTGATGAAGATGATTTTCCCCTCTGCTTTATTCCCACAGAAGATGTCTGGTTTACAGATGCCTGCAGGTGATAAGGGTGCAGGCAGCATTACTGGATGTAGAGTCAAGTTAGCTGTCTGTAGCTAGCATGGGTTAAATACCTTTGAAGTGCTACAGCAAGAAAAAACAGTGAGGACAAGCTCACTCCACAGCTGGTGACAGGCTTGTCCAGAGGCACAAGGTATTTTAGGGCCTCTATTGACCCTTTCACAGATAATGTCAAGTATAGAAGATTGATAAGCATATTTCTTTCAGGAATGTAATGTCTCCTATCTCAGAAACAGAGAGTTAAACTGAAGATCTATTCGCACTTAAGCAAGCATGGTGGAGTGAGTGTGCTGGCACTTGGCGTTGTTTTAAGGGATCATAATACCACAAAAATACCAAGAGGACTTCCTAGCAGGCTCCCTCAAAGGAAATCTGGCATACAGAAAATGTAGGTGGGGAATATTTTTTTTCACTAGGAGACACTTCGTATTTATGAATGGTCTGTGAACGAATCTACTGAGGGTTGGAGATATTCACATAATCCACTATAAACACACAGCACAAATGAAGAACCTGGTGCCTTTAGTCTTAACAGGGAATACTGGCTTGTCCAGCACTGTCATGCTAATTTTTAAAGCCTTCTCATCTGGTTTTATTTAAGTGAATTACTTCAGAACAATCATAGCTGATTTTGATTATTTTGAGCAAAAAATGAAAAAGCCTTACTCTATCAAGCAAACAATATGGGTACTTTGGCTGTTAAAGTCTCACAGGGAAATTAATTCTGCCCATGATATTTTTTTCTTCCTTAGATCATTCTAATATTAATTTCAAGACTTTTCTATTCTTATGTTGCTTAATTTGATACTTCAATTTTAATTCCATATTTAGTTTGTAGAAATCAATTTATTTTACTTACAGGATATCTGAAGTTAATAGTTTTGTCAATTCGACATGCAAACATGGAATTAGGGTAGTATAGAAGGAAGTAGATGTCTAAAAGTTTGCTGCCAAACTAAGTCTTAAGTGCATTAAGTCCAAAAAAACTGCTTACGTCTCTGCCTTCTGACAAAAAATATCAGATTTAGACCAATCTTGTGTTTATTCTGGCTTTTCATAGCTAGAAAGATCATAACAGAAGAAGCAATTTTGATGAAGGATGAGAAAGCAGGAAGACAATCAATGTGTTTACAGACTTGGTCCATGTTTTCTTTGGAGAATCTATGAGATAGACCACTGCTTCACACAGTATCTTTATTCCCAGAACCTCAGAACTAGTTAGTGTGTGTGTAGTTCTGCTTTGTATCTTACTTTACTACCTTAAGGCAATTACTCATGCCTGCTGTAAAAAAAAAAAAAACAAACCACATGTCATGGCAAATCTTACAGCTGCATCTGTATCAGTTACATTTGAATTTGACATTAGCAACCCCCAGCACATGAAAAACACAGAATGCTGAGATTTCCAAACCACTAGAGTGTTTCTCAGAAGTACTGTGTATTGATTAAGTGATTTGTACCCTAGTTTACAGGAATCAATTGATCCCAGAGTCTAATGTGCTGAGTAGCACATTCCTGAAAGGAATTTGCTGATGTATTAACAAATGGTGATCTCAAGCCGTCCTGCTTTAAACTCGATCAAGCACTTGATATGCTAGGCACATTTAAAAGGGAGGCTGAGTCCTGAGAAGAAGATGAGTGTAATCATTCGTGGAACAGCAGTGGCATCTTTACGATGGAAGCCAGCTGATGTGACAGGGTATTTTCAAAACTTTTCTTGTAGGCAGCTGTTCAAATGAAAAAGCTCTGATTTTCCTGCAGACTTGCAGGAGGAGGCATAGGCACTTTGGCAAGTAGATTTGTGCACAAAACCACTTCTGTTTGATCTTGTCCCTTCACACATGGATAACAAACAAGATAATCAAGCAAACGATCACGGCTGTTTAAAATCAACTGTTTAAAATCAGAAAAGCACATGCTAGGAATTTCCCAAAGAGATGTTTTGAATAATACAGTTACATTGCTGTCCATGATGTAGATGCATTTTTTCCTCTGCCAAAATTCTCTACACAAAGTAAACCTATTCCACATAAAACCTACATGTAAAGGATCCTTTAGTTTTTTACATTATTTATAGATACTGATATAAAATTCAGCACCTTTCCATCACAGAAACAGTAACAGAAAAAAATAGCTTTAATAAGATTTTACAGAAAGCTACAAGCTTTCTATAAAAAAAGATGGAGGTAGTCCATTAACTGGCAAAATGTCAGTTTGATATTGGGATAAAAATATATAGCTGTGGATAAATTTTAAACTGCTAATATGACAAATACCCAGAAACCACAACTTCAGGGTGAATGCTCAGATGAATACTCAGCTTCTTTGAGAATCTGGTGTTGAATGCAGATTTTTTTCAACTAAGGTTCATCTTTCAATGAGTGTCATTGCAGGATGGTGAAACAGAGACCTGTTTTCTTTTCCTGTTTTTCTATATTTACACTTTCAGTCATTTTGGAAATTAGATGCCAATGTTCCTCTCCCCAGAACTGAAAAGAGGATTTTGACATGTAGGTTTTTTTAAATGCATTGAAAAACTGGTGAAGTGTCAACTAATTTCCTCAAAATATGGATGAAAACATAAAGCTTCACAAGTTTCAGAAAGTGACAGCCATATGAAAAATGCTGATATTCTCAAGGCAATAAAATTTTGTAAGAAATGTCTGGTGTCTGGCAATAAATTGATTGTGGTCCTTAATAAATTCCAACCAATCAGGCATCAGTGTTTTTAACAGTTTTGCATACCGTGGTTAGATTTTCTCATTGTTCAGAATTCATTGAACTTGAAGGCATGTTAAACTTTAAGGCCATTTCCTTTCTTAGGACTCTAACAAAGGATATGGGGGAAAAGATCTTCCTCATTATCATAGGTCAAATTGCAGTCTTTGGTTAATGAATCAAACTATTTTGGTACTTCTAAAATCATTGCATTCATTTAATTAACTGTGGTATACATACCATCATAGTTTAATCAGGTAAGTATTTCACCTCTTCAGTGACGATATGGTTGATCTTCTTGTAGTAAATCAATGTTGGAGAGATTTCAAAATGCTTTTTCATGATCCATGATGGAGCTGGATCCAGCTAAATGGAGCTAGAGGAAGAAAGAAAGTTTTACTATTGATAGTGTTCAGCATTTTGCTTCAGAACTAAATGGAATGCATTTCGTAAAACTAAAGTGGCTGTAGATTGCAGCTATTTCTGGCCACTCAAAGATTTAGTTCATGTCCCCTTGCAGTCATTTTGTACATGAAATTTAAACATAGTTTAAATTTTATCTAAAATGTAAGCATATATGTGAGTATCTCTAGATGCACAATCATGAGATCCTGCCTGTGAGCACACTCATTTCCATCCTATATTGAACGGGAGTCTGAGCACAGGTATAGGAACCATAAGGTCATGGAAGCAGGACTGCATATTCACTGTGGAGTATACGTGCTTGTGCAGTATCAACACTATAGCTGGGGCTTCAGTCTTTGAAACAAGTACTCCTTCCAGTATAGGACCATTTATATTAAGAATTGGACTTCTTAAAAGTTTAATGAACTAAAAAGACAAAAAAAAAAAACCACAGGGAAAGATAAGTAAATAGTCTGCATGATATTTATAGCATTAAACAATAAATCCCCTGGGATACATACCACCTTTGAAGCAACTGAATTTGCTGTGAAAGAAACTATTCAAACAGAAGTGCACACACTTTGGTAAATATCGGAGCTGAAGCTGCACAGACATCCAGACCAGTGCTGAACATGAACACATATTAAACATATGTTCTGTCTCAGATAGGAGTAGGTGTAATGATGACCTGAAGTACACTGAAAATGTTTGTAATGAAGCAAAACATTACTAATGCTATACTAAGTAATTGTGTAAGTCCTCCCATAAATGACATATTTACAACAGATTAAAAAATGGCAATATTTTTTTAAAAAAAAATCAATTTTTCTCCTTTTTTAGGGACAACAGATTAAACTAGGTTTGTTTACAGATGTGATTACACTTACCTGAATGCTGTTAAAAGGAAGATTATTTAACCTTAACTCCAGTGCATAGGATCAGCACAAATAAGAAACCATCATTTGAAAACACAAAAACTATGAATTATTACATGAGTACTCCAGGCAGGATATGTTTGGGTGTATGCTATCCTATTTTAGTGCTCTAAAATGGCATAGTTCCATTAAGTTAGCTGTCTGTGTGGTCTATTACTGCAAGTCAATAACATATGAGTGGGATATTAGAAGGAGCAATTTCTCCAAGTTGGAAGAAAGATTTCTGAATCAACAAAATTTCCATTAGATAGGTTAGGAAATGAGCCACAGGATCACTCTGCATATATTCATAAGGGGAATAGATAAAAATTTCCACATGTTAAGTCTTACAATTAATACTGAAGGAATAGTGCACTGACAATTCACATCTCTAGAGTGTAATACAAAATTAAGCAAAACATTAATTGCGGACCCTTATGATTAAAGTGGATACAAAAATATGATGTGGTATTATTATCCCAAGAGAATTATGTTTTATTTTAACTAGGGAAACAACAGAGAAGTTTAAAGCAAATTTTGTTTCATGTTCTAGACCTAAAAGTGATAAGGTTGTGTGTAACTACTCAAATATATTTTTATAGCAAATATATGTAAATATATTTTTTTGAATATTCAAATATATTTTTATCACCTTCTAAACAGAAGAGACAGTTGTATTCCTGTTTTTAAGATGTTAACCCTCTATTCTAGTATGACAGTTAAAACTGAGTTTGTTTTAAATGCCACAGAACTGTGTTCAGTATGCAGAGATCATATTCTATATATCCTGATATCTTCTACATCCTAAAATATAATTTATTCCAGTGATCCTTATTCCACAAAAATTTAATTTCCTCTAGTTAGCATAGTGAAGGCTAATTGTGATAAAAGTGGAAAGCAAAGACCTTTATGGATGAGAAGATAGAATAGCCTGCATCTTGAGTTAGTTGTTGATTACATTTGCAAAGACAAAATGAGGCTGAGTGATGCCCACAGACTTTAATAAAACTTAATAGTTTAAACATTATCTCAGAAAATTTCCAGTGACAGTACAGAACTCCCAGGAAGAGAATTCTCTTCAGTAAATCTAACTATAACATAGGGTTTGCATTTAGAAAGGCAGTCTTTGTGTTCTATTTTGTTTCATATATTATTCAGGTATTCTATATTTAAATCAGCTTCATTTGGCATTATTATTGAACATAAAATATATTAAAAAGCAATCATGCAAATCTTGAAGTGCTAGCAGACAATGAAGTTATAACAAAAAAAGTTATAATATGGGTTAGGAACCCTAAAGAAAGCCTGAAGGATGGAGGCAGATTTTCAGTGAGCAAGAGAAAAGCAAGAAGTTAAAAATCAGTCTAACATACTCTTATCTATTAGAGACATATTTGAAGCAATGAGAGCTTAAGTGGAGATAAAACTACAAGCAACGGGTGATATATCTGAGAAATCTCAGACAACTGCCAATGGAAACAAAAAACGTAAAACTACAGTTCTGTGAGACGTAGTTAAGGCAAAAAGAGAACACAATCCCTGTCAGGAAAATCACTGCATCAGCAGTGCCATGGCCCTTAGGTACAGAATTATCAAATAGACCAAAATTACCAACATCACCAAGTCTATGCAAGCATGTTGGGAACTAAATTCCCATCAGTTCATTAAGTGTGTTGGCAAATGTGCTAGTGCATCTTTAATTAGACAAGGGATGGTAGAGATTAATCTGTTTTATAGATACTAATTTGACATTTCCCATCCTTGTTTTTCTTTCACGATAAATTAGGTTCCATTTGTGTTCCATGCTAGACACATGATCTTTTTTCTTGAATTCATTTCTGCATCCCTATTTGTGTAACTAAACAGCCTTGCTATAATGTGATTTCCTCATTGAAATATATTATAGTAACATTTTGAACTGAAATTTTCTCTTCTAGCTTGCTTGATACTGCATTAAGACTCAGTTTGAAAAATATCTTTCTCTACTGTCTGCGCCATTAATTTAAATATGTAATAGTTTCAAATCCATGAGAAATTATGGAAACTTTTTGATTGATCAGGTATTTATCCTAATTTGTACACAACTATCCTTTTTGAACATTAATCATAGAACAAAAAAGCTTGTTTACAAAAAGAACTGGTACATTTCAAGTATCTTAAAAATAAACCACTTGCATTATGTCAATAAATCCTGACCCATCTGTGGGTAAAACTGCACCATATAAGAGCTAATAAAGTTTGTGTTGATGAATTTAGCTGGTACAAGAAAGCTGAGAAGTACGAAGACAGTACTGTGAAAATAGCACAGTGAATTAGGATTAAAACAAAAAAAAAATCAGAGAATTCTTGATGAATGCGTATACTAATCTCTTCATCAAGGAGTCACTTGCTCTTTGAGCCAACTACTCCATAAATTCCCCGTTCCAGCATTCAAATAGAATAAAATACAGCTAATCCAAGTTGGAGACAGAATATAAGAAGATAAAATACTAGTACAACATGGAGTGATAAATACAATAGCTTTGTGTAAAATTTGATAAAAAATAAATGAAAAGCTGACCTGTAAAGCTGCTGAAACTTATGTTCCTTCTGACTTAGCAAGAAAATGTTTTTTTTAACCTACTAGTTACTATGTTTTTTTTGTAATTGCCACTGATACACATCTGCAACACAACTGAAATATTTTAATATTGTTTCTTTTGCCAGATAGATGTGATAATGGTTACATTCTTTATTTCTGTGTAAGTACTGACAATAAAAAGCTTTATTTGGCACAAGTGCAAAATTTTTCAGAACAAGCTTCTTTGTGTAAATATACAGATGTGCAGCGTTTTGTGCAATTGCACTCTTAAGAGTACACTGAAATAAAACAAGTTGCATTTAGTGTTCACACTTATAGGAATCCAATCTGCTGTTTAGTTATCCTTGGAAAAACTGAGATGCATAGTATATAATTTAAATAAGAAAATGTCTGTTGATATTGTTATTTGAGAATCAGTTCTTTGATGATAATTCTCTTACTCCCAAATGAATAACTTATTATACTAGTGGTCAGATCTTCTTAGGTGCAACCTACAAGATCTTACAAAGAAATAATCCATTATTAGAATCCATCCAATAATCCATTATTAGAAACCAAGGGTGTACATTTTGGGGGGGGAAAAAAGCATTTTCAAAAAATTTCCTTTTTTTTTTTTTTTTTAATAGTTATAAGATTATTGACATTTTCTGGTAATTTTCATGCAGGTATCAATAACTATTAAGGGACTTACATTTCTTATGGCTAACGCCTCTTAGGATGGATTTTATTCTCAATGTAACGATATACTTCAAGCCTCACATTTTCAAATATTTCTACAACTCTGACAATAGGTCAGAAGGCGCACCGGATTTGAAGAATTTGAAGAATGGATTAGCTAATCACTTTTCCTTTTGTTACCTTCTAAAACACAAGGAATCATGGAATCATAGAATCATAGAATGGTAGGAAGGAAAAAGAAGCTCATGAGTATGTATGTCCTGAAGTCTGGCAAGACTGCTCTGTATATGATGTGGTACTGTCCTGTGGATACTAAATTGACATACCATGCAAACATCAGAGGAAGTATGGGTCAAAAACTTGGGGCCAAAATAACTTTAAAATTCTCTTGTGAAGCATTGTTGTGGTCAAAGGAAGACCTAAAGACATGGTTATGCTGTATGAAATCACAACTGAATTATAATAGCCTCATAAATGAGTGGGGAGGGAGTCAGGCCATGGTGCTCCTTATTGAGGAATCAACCAGACAACCGTGTTTTATTAAGCAAGATTTTATAGTTGATGAATCTGTAAGACAAGCACAAAATTCACAAATACAGTAATGACTGAGTAATTATTTATATGTTNAATAAAGTTTGTGTTGATGAATTTAGCCGGTACAAGAAAGCTGAGAAGTACGAAGACAGTACTGTGAAAATAGCACAGTGAATTAGGATTAAAACAAAAAAAAAATCAGAGAATTCTTGATGAATGCGTATACTAATCTCTTCATCAAGGAGTCACTTGCTCTTTGAGCCAACTACTCCATAAATTCCCCGTTCCAGCATTCAAATAGAATAAAATACAGCTAATCCAAGTTGGAGACAGAATATAAGAAGATAAAATACTAGTACAACATGGAGTGATAAATACAATAGCTTTGTGTAAAATTTGATAAAAAATAAATGAAAAGCTGACCTGTAAAGCTGCTGAAACTTATGTTCCTTCTGACTTAGCAAGAAAATGGTTTTTTAACCTACTAGTTACTATGTTTTTTTTGTAATTGCCACTGATACACATCTGCAACACAACTGAAATATTTTAATATTGTTTCTTTTGCCAGATAGATGTGATAATGGTTACATTCTTTATTTCTGTGTAAGTACTGACAATAAAAAGCTTTATTTGGCACAAGTGCAAAATTTTTCAGAACAAGCTTCTTTGTGTAAATATACAGATGTGCAGCGTTTTGTGCAATTGCACTCTTAAGAGTACACTGAAATAAAACAAGTTGCATTTAGTGTTCACACTTATAGGAATCCAATCTGCTGTTTAGTTATCCTTGGAAAAACTGAGATGCATAGTATATAATTTAAATAAGAAAATGTCTGTTGGTATTGTTATTTGAGAATCAATTCTTTGATGATAATTCTCTTACTCCCAAATGAATAACTTATTATACTAGTGGTCAGATCTTCTTAGGTGCAACCTACAAGATCTTACAAAGAAATAATCCATTATTAGAATCCATCCAATAATCCATTATTAGAAACCAAGGGTGTACATTTTGGGGGGGGAAAAAAGCATTTTCAAAAAATTTCCTTTTTTTTTTTTTTTAATAGTTATAAGATTATTGACATTTTCTGGTAATTTTCATGCAGGTATCAATAACTATTAAGGGACTTACATTTCTTATGGCTAACGCCTCTTAGGATGGATTTTATTCTCAATGTAACGATATACTTCAAGCCTCACATTTTCAAATATTTCTACAACTCTGACAATAGGTCAGAAGGCGCACCGGATTTGAAGAATTTGAAGAATGGATTAGCTAATCACTTTTCCTTTTGTTACCTTCTAAAACACAAGGAATCATGGAATCATAGAATCATAGAATGGTAGGAAGGAAAAAGAAGCTCATGAGTATGTATGTCCTGAAGTCTGGCAAGACTGCTCTGTATATGATGTGGTACTGTCCTGTGGATACTAAATTGACATACCATGCAAACATCAGAGGAAGTATGGGTCAAAAACTTGGGGCCAAAATAACTTTAAAATTCTCTTGTGAAGCATTGTTGTGGTCAAAGGAAGACCTAAAGACATGGTTATGCTGTATGAAATCACAACTGAATTATAATAGCCTCATAAATGAGTGGGGAGGGAGTCAGGCCATGGTGCTCCTTATTGAGGAATCAACCAGACAACCGTGTTTTATTAAGCAAGATTTTATAGTTGATGAATCTGTAAGACAAGCACAAAATTCACAAATACAGTAATGACTGAGTAATTATTTATATGTTTTGTACTTGTTGCACCACGGAAATCCCATTTAACCCATCATACAGCTCTTCCAGCATTATTCTATGTTTAGAATTCAACAGACTCTTCTAAGAAAAAGAAAAATAATGTAAGTAGTAGTAGCAGTACGCCATGAAGGACAGAATCTTTTTTTCCTTTATGAAAAGTGGTAAGTCATCAGTAAAATAAAAATTCTTCCTCAAGAAAAAAAGATATTAAAGAGAATGAAGATTTCAAAGTGGATAATTACCTAATGATCTATAAAGTGTTAGCAAATTAGATAATTCAATATTAATCTTCAATATAGGAAGGAAAAACTGCTTAAAATGAAAAAAAAAAAAAACCCCAAAACTTATAAATGCTCCATTGTCTAAACCTTTGGAACTAGATATAATATTCATTGTTACAATATTTAATCTAATATTTATTTTCTATAAAGTTTCTAAAATCAAAGATTTCTCCTTGAAATAATCTAAAGATTTTGGGGAAGACTGATTTTGGAATTTATATATAATCTATTTCTAGGTTTACTAGTCAACTTTTATCTTGGATTGCTACAAGCGAACATTGACTTCAGAGGTCTACAAAACAGATTAACTAAAGCAAGCCTATTCAAGAGTCTAGTGAGATGTCTGCAAATATAAGTTCCCCAGAAAACTATATTAAAATACATAAATCTGCCTATCTGTCTTCAATAGACTTACCTGCAGATAAATTACTGTAGCTTGCACAACAGACTATCCTTCTTTATACTGGTTCATGTGCTTCTGCACTAAACCTGTCACTGTTCCTTATGTTAGCTTTCTGTAAAGTCTAATGCAGATATGATGTTGTTCTAAATCTTGATGCTGCAAGTTTGTGCTATTGCTGTTGTTTAATGGTTTCTACTTAATGAGACAAATAAGCCAATTTTTCTGTTTTCCTTAGACAAAGGAAAGTTGACTGCAGCAGAAGTACCTCATGTAAATCCACTGATGGTTGCTTTGGACAAAATTCTCTTTATATCCTTATGCAAATACAGTAGTAGATCATACAAATGCAGCTTGGGAGGATCATTTTAAAATTTGTTTTTCTTGCTTTCTGCACAACTGTTATTAAATCTCATTACTGTAATTGGTCTTCTAATGATAAAAAATGATGATCCAGTTCACTTTACCCTATAACCAAATCAATCTCCTTAATTAAAACCCCTGAGGATTAACATCCACCATTCTAATTTAGTTGGTAGTTTTCATCTGCAATTTTTGGTAGTTCCTCTTACTGATTTTGCATTTTATGGTTCTATGATTCAGGCTGGAATTTTCACTTGTGATTAATTGCACACCATTTGTCAGATATATGGTGAAGAAGTTTTGAACTTTTATGTTACTGAGATGGTTTTAGATTTCCTTTGAAATCCACACAGTTATTTTGTCACGGTTTTTAACACTTCAAAACCACTACAGGCAATTTCAGTTAAATAAAGGTGAAGGATAACAAAGGCTGTTTTAGCAGTTTTTGTTTTACGAGAAACAGACTTAAAGGAGAAACCACCCACGTGTTCCAGGGTGCAGAGGCAGTAAGAGAGTATGCTCCCTCTGAGCTTTTGAGTGCTATGATAATAGACAGAGGTAAGGAAAATGCAGAATTCCCTGAGCATTTGGCAATGTGAGCCTTCAGAAGGTCATAAAAATATCACCAAAAAAAATCTTAAAATCTGGAGCTTATAACAAAATATCTTGCCTGTTTTCTCTTGCATCACTAAATTGTCATTGAAGTTAGAGGTGTAATTTGTCTAATCTCCCTCTTTCAAGGTTAGATAAGGGAAATGAGGTTACTGCATCATTGATTAAAATCAGTCAAATAACAATCATTCAAGAAATAAATGGCCTTCTTTAGAATTAAGTCAAAAAGAGTCTCTACATTCGAGATGCTAAAGTTGAGAGAAAGCCCACAATGTTAGAGAAGCTTGGGGCCAGTATACTGGGTATAAATGTTTTGAACATATTCAGTAGTAACGTGCTGACTACTGCAAATAACAGATGGCAATATTCAGTGTGAACTAGTAAGGTTAGTTAGCCCAACTCGTCAGTGAAAATCTTTGCCAAGTTCTCTCTGTATGTTTGCATGTACCCATTGAGAAAAAGGCTCACTCTTTCACACATTATTGCTTGAAATGCTGTATTTATGAGATCCACTAATGCAAGATCTTCATTCTTTTTTGATTTTTCTCCCAGGGAGCTACTCCATTCATTACCTTGACTCAGCCTATTCTCACTGCAGACTGAACAGGCAACTAACCTGCTTACCAAAACAAATGTCAAGCCATATCCTCCAGCTATTCTAAGACATGCGCAAAGGTTAATTGGGTTAAAAAAAAAAAAAATAGTTTGGAGGATGGAAAGATATTTTATAAAAAGAAAATTCTTTGCATTTACAAAAATGGTGAGGAATTACTTATTCAAGAAAATTGGGAAGGCTCTTGCCCAGCTGTGAGACTGAGGTATCTCAGCAGAAATGGAACCATGATAGCTCTACTCTTCTTGGCCAGAATAGTGAGAGAAGGGAATGGGAGAGAGAAAGAGATATCAGTCCAAAGCTGGCCTGGCTGTCTTCAGTGTGGAATTGTTTCTCTTGTTAATTGTTCAAAAAGAGACTGGCCCTGAAGCTGTACAGATTTAGCTAGGGATGGAGCAGTTTGTGGATTAGGAAGGTAGTAAATCTCTACATCTTTTCCATTCTTTTTATTCTTGCATTAAGGTTATAACAGAATCACAGAACAGCTGAGACTGGGAGGAATCTCTGGAGGTCCCCTGGTCCAACTCACTCACACAAGCAGTGCAGTGCAACCTAGAGCCAGTTGCCCAGGGCCATATCCAGACAGCTTTTGAGTACCTCCGAGAATGAGAGACTCCACAAACTTTCAGGTCAATGTGTGTCAGTGCTTGGTCGCTGTCACAGTGTTTCAGTCTGTGTCCATTGCCCCTGGTCCTGCCACTGGACATTACTGAAGAGAGATCAACTCCATCCTCTTTGTACTCTTCCTTCAGGTATTTAACAACATTGATAAAATCCTCTTGAGCCTTCTCTCTTCCAGACTCATGCCTGAGTTTTATCATCCCCTTTTTATGTTAATTTGAATATGCAAGATTTAATTTTGAAATATATTTTTCATTATTCTAGCAAGCTTTCAGTACCATTCTGTCTAGTTCTCATCCTTATTTAAGTCTTTCTTATTGCAATGAAATATGCACATCACCCATAAGAATTAAATTTTCATAGCTCCTCCTTTCAGCCTCCCTTTTCACAGTCTCCCTCATTTTTATATAGTTCTGTTTTTTCTTGACTTCATGAAATAGTGTATAAGCTGGAAGAATCCTTTTGTGTATGGAATCTTCGTGTTCCCATAACACCTATTCCTGCATGCTAAAAACACCATTCAACAGAAATGGACTAGATGATTTCTTGAATTGTAGTTGTATCAGTCATATTGGAGAATAATGGTCCAGACGCAATCTCCATCTCAGGAAGTTATTACCTCATTGCTGGAAACTGAGAGGGTGTACCAGGGGAAACATTAACCCTTATGTGTTCTCCATCTCTTATATACCTCCCTAAGCATACCAATCAATGTCCAAAGCAGGATATTGAGGCAAATGGCTTTTTTTGATATAACTCCATATGCTTGTTTTTATAAAGAGTAAATCTCTTAAGAAAGAAATGCTTCAAAGAGTGACTTAGATTTCTGTAGAACTTTATTTCATAGGAAAACAGCAGAAAAAGTTCTGATATTATTCAACTACCCATTTTAAAACTATTTTAAATTTGAAAGTATCTATTACTTTTTAAAAAGTGAAACAATTTTGTACAACATAAAATTTCTCGTGATTCTGTTTAAAAATAAATTAAAATGCTGTGAAATGAAACTTTGAAACCTAATCAATTTTGTGATGTGAACCTTTAATTTGAAGGAACGGCTCAATACTTCTCCTGAAATCTCTCATCTTAAACTATTGGTAAACAAATATATATTCATATTAATACTTTCCCTGTATCAGGTGACTTGAACATATCCCTGGCAGGAAACTTAGTGTGTAGGTTTAGTTTGTATGGGACTTTCCCTGCAAGAGGAAGGATAACATTGATAATTGGTAACCAGCCCTGTAGTAATATCTTGGATGCAGATATCTGAAGTGACACGAGTGTTTCAGAATCCACAGTGCTGAGTTAGTTTTCCTTCTGGGAACCTTTCTTAATTAAAAAAAGAAGGCTTTTTCCAAATAAATCAATTTACTTTGGTAAAAAAAATCAAAAGTACTGGATTTTCCCCTTGCTTTTTTTCAGTATGTGAAGCCTGCCTTCGTATATTTTCACATTTTCTGTGAAGCCTTGAATAAGCTCTGCTGTTTTGGCTATAAAGCTGTTACCCGACAGCTTGTCCAGTGTTATTTTTAATAGCTCTGATATCTTATGCTAAGTCTGATTAGCCTACCTGGAAATATGTGTTCTGCCTTGGATGTGCTCAAGCACACGGCAGAATTGTTAGTCACTTCATGCTAGCTGTCATCGTATCTGTTAAATTGATGGTTTTCCTTTCAATCCTGAGAGAAGGAAGTGCAACCTCTAAAGTGTCACTTGTGTTTATTGACTCCTGAGTCTAGCACCCTGCCTGGTTTTTAATCTTTCTTTCTTCTTATATTTTTTTTCCCTGTTTCTGCTGGGCTTCCCTCCTTCCTCTGCCCTTGTCCAAGCATGTACGTTGCAGCATAGGAGGCCATGTTGTTACCTCCATAGCATAGCCCCAAAGAAAAAACAGCTCTTCTTGTCTTTTTGGTCTTAAAATTAGTGCTCTTAAGATTTTCCCTCTCATGGCAAGGAACAAATAATAGGTTAATAAAAACAAATACATTCTCAAGTGATGCAATAGCAAAAGCTTTAAGAAAAGACAAATTTAAAAAATAGCAGGATATTCCTGTTATACCAAAACCACAGCTGACATATTGCAACAGTAATTTTCTTGATGAAAGGAAAAGAAATATTTTTAGAAGACAGTATAAAAGATATTGTTAAAATTGGCCCTTTCTTAGAAATAAAGACATGTTCTGTTATAATGTCCATTTCTAATTGGAAGAATCTTTGTTTTAAAATGTTGTTTACTTCAAATTTCTTATTCCTTTTACACAAGGTCAAGTATTTTTATGTCTCTCAAATACAATAATTTCTAAATAGAATAATTTTAATGTGTAACATTATCCCTCAAAAGGCACTAGGGGTTTAATTTCATATAAAATTTCAGATACAGAATCTGATTCAGCAAACTCATTTAGCACATATTTGCTTGAAGACTGGGAGAATTCCATTGACCTTAACAACCCTATTAACAGGTTTACCTTGATCTTTAAACCCATGAGTATTTCATTAAAATAAATGACACTGACTCTATAGATTCTTACCTCACATCCAAGGCAGATATACATGATTACGTTTTGCTAGATAAAGACTGTATTCACTGTCTGAAAACTTTACCATTTACATGTGACAATGTATACAAATAAGTGTAAGTTCTCATATCTGGATTTTTTAAAAAAAAATCTTGCTTTTGAAAAGTTTTGAAATTATTTAGCTTGTACAAAGAATATGCTTTCTTTTCTCATCCTAAGCCCAGCCCAAAATCTTCCCTTCATCATCCATTGATCCTGATTCTTCCCCTCTTCTATTTCCCCTCTTAAAGATTAATAGATCTTTTATAGTTGCAAGAGTTAACAATTTAAAATTGCAACAAAAATACTATTATGATTTTAGAGAAAGTGTACATTTATATTTCGGAGCTTCCGGAATATATATTTCATACCTTTTAGTGTGAGTCTATTCACAGCTTTGAAATCTACATACTTTTAATGACTCTTAGAAGTCACTTATTGCAGACATAAATTTTGTAACATCAGATAAATATTTCTATGTGGGTTCTCAGAGGAACTCAGTAGTTTAGTGTGATGTGCTGCCTATGTAAAAAACTATGCTAACAAGCTGACAGAATTTCCCAATGAAATAGGATATAAGTTGTATAATGCAGTGGTTAGTAAATCTATGTTACTGACTGAGGAGCAAGGCTTTATGAGCGATTATTCATGGTGATCGCCAGAAATTAAAAAAGAATATGTGCAAGTTTAACACATTATTAAATGTAAGCTTAAATTAAGGGGTCTTAATTCCCCTTTTAAACCCCCAGGTTGTTTAAAAGCCCTTTTCAAAAATATGAAAATGCAAGTAAGAAGTGTAGTGTTGTTTTTAGCAGAGTATGTGCTTTTTAATCTAACATTTCCCCAAGTGAGCTTAGTCATTCAAAAAACCCCATAAAGCTCTAATCACAAAAACTGTGAATTTAAATGCAATCCACAGCTCCAAAGGCTGCAGTCAAGAGGGAAATTATCAGCTGTGCTGTATGACAGACAGATGCCACTGATTGTTATCCAGCTGTTTCTTCCTTTACTAA
Organism: Urocolius indicus; assembly: GCA_013401255.1. Classification (NCBI taxonomy): domain Eukaryota; kingdom Metazoa; phylum Chordata; class Aves; order Coliiformes; family Coliidae; genus Urocolius; species Urocolius indicus. The sequence goes on from WBNH01010359.1 coordinate 291,609, forward strand.
GGAGCTACTTTTAACATAAAGCAACAAGGTAGAAATCTTCTGAATATTAGAGCTGCAAGAGAAATAGTTATTGATGAAATAAGATGTATCCAGGAGACGTGGGGATTTTTAGTATTTATTGATACTCTGCAGACCATTGTTATTAATAACTGCTAAAAAATCAATGAATTATCTATTCATTTACAGTATTCAAAGCAGCACATTTTAAATGGCATTCAAAATCAATCAGTTTAGAAAGACTACATAACAGAGCAAAGGGCTATTTTTTTTTAGCACTGCAACATAACTTTTAACCTGATGTAACAAACAGTTGGTCAGGTTTTCTGCTGGAGAGGAGAGGTGTGTCCTACAGAAGGGAAACTACCAACAGAAATTGCCATCTTATTGTTTTATCAAAGTGAAATAAAATTATGAATTAGAGTGTGAGTTTTAAAGGGAATGTATCTGGAACAATGGTCATAAAAGCTTAGGTTAGACAGGTCTCATAACAAAACTGTTTCCAGGACATATTTTTCTGCAGATATTAGAGATGATTATAATGACAAGGAGAGAGGCAAGGCAGAAGATTGTTATTCTTATGGATTACTTACTATTATTCTCTCCCTGAAACAAGGATGTCCAACAGCCAACAAAGAAATTCAGTGATTAACTTAATCTGTCTTTATTTTTTGGTTACATCTCACTCAGGCTTGCACAGCTACAATCCTGTGGTACACCAAACCATTCAAATCATAGTAATGGATTGTGGATGTATGTGAGTTTATACATATTTGTCTGTATAGCATTTAACTCTGTTACACTCTCTGAAGGGAAATATTTGATAAGTAAGTGTTTTCTGAAAAATAAGGGTTTAAGCATAAATGTAGAATAATATCTATGCACGGATCGACAGTCATGAGTTTTATATAATATATATGCAACCTAATGGCAAGAATTAACTGATTTTTAAAAAACCTTTATTTATTAACAAAAATAATTGTCTATATGATTCTATGTTTTAGAATGACTTCTAAAGAATAGAGAGGTTTGGATGAGGTCTTTAAAATATCCAGAATGTGAATTATCATTGACCTGTCCATTCAAGGCATTTTTTATGCTATACATTGGATAAAGTGTGTTCAGAAAAACAAAGCTATGTACAATTCATAATGCAAGGATAATTGGTCTCTATTCAAGGATCACTCTTTCTAGGCTCAGTATCAGAGCATCCCAGCAGGTAGGGAATCAAGAAAGGGAACCAGGAGACCCACATGGTTAAATAGGGAACCATTGGGCAAACTCAAATGGAAGAAGAGAGTATGTAGGTCATGAAAGGAAGGGATGGCCATTTGGGATGCAAGGGAGGTCAAGGACAACAAGAAGGATTTCTTCAAATACACTGCAGGTAAAATTAGCACTAGAGGCAATGTAGGCTCACTGCTGAACGAAGTGGGTGCTATGATGACAGATAATACAGAGAAGGCAAAGTTACTGAATGCGTTCTTTGTCTCTCTCTACATTGCTGGAGACTGTCCTCAGGAGCCCTAGACTGCAGAGGAAGTCAGGTTAAAGGAGGAGTTTTGTTTGGTTAATGAGGACTGGGTTAAGGATCAGCTTAGCAATCTGGATGTGCATAAATCCGTGGGCCCCAATGGGATGCACCCATGGGTACTGAGGGAACTGGCAGAACTCTTTGCTAAACCACTCTCCATCATCTTCAGTAAGTCATGGAGAACAGGAGGAACAGGAGGAGCCTGAGGACCAGAGGACCACAAAAGTCAATATAGTCTTCAGAAAAGGCAAGAAGAAAGAGCAGGGTAACTACAGACCAGTAAGCCTCACCTCCATCCCTGGAGAGGTGATGGAACAACTCATCCTGGGTGCTGTCTTCAGGCATTCAAAGGACAAGAGGGTCATTAGAAGCAGTCAACATGGCTTTACCAAAGGGAAGTCATGTTTGACCAACCTGATAGCCTTTTCTGAAGATGTAACTAGGTGGATAGGTGGTGGTAGTGCAGTGGATGTGGTTTCTCTTGATTTCAGTCTTCATGGCAAAACTGAGAAAGTGTGGCCTGGATGATCATGTAGTGAGGTGGGTTGTTAACTGGTTGAAGGGAAGAAGGCAGAGAGTTATGATCAGTGGGGCAGGGTCTAATTGGAGGCCTGTGGAGTCTCTCAGGAGTCAATACTGCGACTAGTACTATTCAATATATTCATTAATGACCTTGATAAGGGAACAGAGGGCACTGTCAGCAAGTGTGTTGATGATACTAAACTGGGGGGAGTGGCTGACACACCAGAAGGCTGTGCTGCCATTCAACGGGATCAGGACAAGCTGGAGAGTTGGGCAGGGACAAATCTAATGAAACTCAACAAGGGCAAGTGTAGAGTCCTGCATCTGGGAAAGAACAACCCTATGTACCAGTACTGACTGGGGAATTAGGACTTAGAGAGTAGTATTGTGGAAAGTGACTTGGGGGTCTTGGTGGACAACAGGATGACCATGAGCCAGCAATGTGCCCTCATGGCCAAGAAGGCCAATGGCATCCTGGGATTTACTAGAAGGGATAAGGTTAGTAGGTAGAGATTCTTCTCCCCCTCTACTCTGCCTTCGTGAGACCACATCTGGAATATTGTGTCCAGTTCTGAGCCACTCAGTTCAAGAAGGACAGGGAGCTGCTGAAGACAGTTCAGTGCAGGGCCACCAAGGTGATGAAGGAAGTCGAGCATCTCCCTTATGATGAAAGGGAGCTGGGGCTCTTTAGCTTGGAGAGGAGGAGACTGAGGGGTGATCTCATTAAAGTTTACAAATATGTAAAGGGTGGCTGTCAGGAGGATGGAGCCAGGCCATTTTCAGTGATGATAGGACAAGGGGCAATGGGTACAAGCTGATACATGAGAAATTCGAAAGAAATACTAGGAAGAATTTCTTCCCTGTGAGGGTGACAGAGCACTGGAACGGGCTACCCAGGGTGGATTGTGGAGTCTCCTTCTCTGGAGAAATTCAAAACCCACATAGATGAGTTCCTGTGTGACCTACTCTAGGTGGTTTTGCTCTGGGGTTGGAATAGATGATCGTTTGAGGTCCCTTCTAACCCTTAAGATTCTGTGATTCTGTGATTCTTTCAATAACATTTGGGTTATTTATCTATCTTTAAAAATCCAAGATACTTATAGTTAAATATTAAAAATTAATAAGGTGTAATATTTTATGCTGAAAGAAAATGATACAGATACACTAGTAGTTCATATACTATCTAGTCACTGTTATTAAATGTCCATTCTTATCTGAAGAACTTAATGTGTACAGTTAACAGTAGGTTTTTCTTCTAAAGAAACAATTTAATTTATTAAAGAGATCCTCTGAAATATTTTACCATTAATTATAATTATCAACATAACACTAAACTTGCTGTTATCGAAACTTTGATTAGAAGCTCTTCTTTCAGGCAGGATAAGCTTTAAATCAAACAGCTACTGTTATTAGTATGCCAACAGTGTTTGTACTATTTCATGTACAGGCTAATCTGCAATCTTTAAACATAAGCACGGAAAAGGTGAGAACACATGAGAACTGTCCTTCACAAAGAGAAAGATTTATTTTCCATGCATAAAAATATATAACTATAAACACCAAAGTACTGTAGAGTAAGGAATAATTAACATTGTGAAAAAATATCGAATTATAATTATTGGTATAATAAACATATCCATCATCTAATATTTCCACTTAATACGATATATTATAGTAAAGATTATTAGTAATAACAGTCATTGGTCACACACTGTGAAAAACTAATATCCCAAGAGACCAAGAAAATGATTGTTGTTAGTCTATTTGCAGAAGCAAATTGGAATTATCCCCAGATTTCTTTTCACACAAATATTCTCACTGTTAATTTCAGAAAAATAATGGTATGGCTAAATGATGTGTAAGTGTTTTTGTGCTATATCAGCAGTAGATGATAACCCTCACTTTTATTAGGCGAAAATAGAAAGATATATGAATGTTCTGTTTTCACTCTGTACTAATCAGAATGATACACATCTACTTGTGCTTGGATCAAGCCCTGTGGTTAAATAACTGTTTGGTCTAGTAACTGATCAACTAGATGATCTCTAAAGATCCCTTCCAACCTCTACCATTCTGTGATTTTAAGTAACATTGTTTGAATGCTCATCTCCTGCTGAGTGACATGACCTCATGAGTCTTGGAGTTTATTATGCAGTCAGTTAATGAATAAATAAGGAGAGGAGCTCCTTGAGACAGGATTTCTGATGGATCCTAGGTGTTTCGAAGAAGGTTAAATACACCTTCTCAATGCAGAGTCTGCCTTTGAAATTATGAGAGTGCTGCTGGCTGGAAGCTGAAAAGGACGCACACCTTGTTGTGCCTGTCTTGTCTTTCTACCTTACCCCATCTGTACCATCTAGATGGCCCTTTGTTCTCATTCAGCTCAGGATTTCTTCACTTTTACTCAGTATTCAGCTCAGTATTTGCTTAGTCACATGAAAGTGGGTCAGACTTTTCATACATATAACAAGATTCTGCAACCAAGCTATATGACAGGAAATGACCTCAAATGAATTTTCACCAGAGAATTGTGCCAGAGCTCTCTATGCAGAACGACTTAGACTCTGTGTGAGTGTCACCAAGCAGGTACATTTCTGTCCAGGAAGCTTAGGATATGTTTCCTTCATCTGAGAAAGTGAAAAGAAGGAAATATTGAATGCTTCTAGATGAAAGACATTTCTTGATCAGGTTATCGCCAGAAAGCCTTGGAAGGTCTGGATTTTTTTTACTATGAAAGATCCATGAGGCAAATGGCCAACTTAAGTATATTGTGGAAGGAAATCCTGGATAAGGTAGAGCAGGAACAAAAGAAAAATTTTACCTGGTTTTGTACTCTAGTGTTTTGGAGGAGGTGACAACTGGTGAAGGTGTCACATTGAAACCACTTGTTAATGTTGTAACACAGCTTAAAATAGTCTCCACAATCACAGTAAACTCCAGAAGTCCTTTTGCACAACCTAAATGGAAATTGTTGGCAAACATCATTGAGCCATATCATAAGACGGTGAAGGGCTAATACTAAGGCAGTCTTGATAAGCCACGTGGCTTACATGCTTCAGACTCTCATTTACCAAACCAGAAAAATAGTCTTTCCTTATATTAGCTGATTGTTGGCTCATTTCTGAAATTAAAGTCTTGAAAAACAGTTACAGAATTGTCTCATAAAGAATTTAATAGCATTTGTTAGAAGCAGAAGTTTTACCCCATGTTCAGGGTAAAACACTTATACTGCAAAGACCTCTGCAATAACAGAATGTGAAATGAAAGTTGAAACTGGCCTTTATAAGCTATAAAACTTACACAGTTTATATTATATGAATTGCTTTGTAATTGCATGAAAACAGTGTAGATTAATTTGCTAGGGAATACCTAACAATCTGCTACAAATTCTTTTTCATCATAATATTTTACCAAACTTATTTACTTATTACCATAATAAGATCTGTCTTGCAATTAATCATTTTAATTATATGCAGGTACATGGCCATTTCAGGTAAAATAGTTTTAACAGTGAGCAGTTATTTAGCTCGGAACTGTTTCAATCTCTGAATTTAACAGCAAGGTTTTCTATGAATCATAAAGATGGTATCTTAGGGATAATGGTCAAAATGTAAGCTTTCATTACTTTTCAGTACAGTCCTGTGACATCATGACTCTCATTTTGAAGGCCCAGGCACAGCATGAGACAATTCTGTTGTCTCTCAGGGTGAAACTGCAGATTTCCTTCCTGGTTTAACTTCGGAAGTTACATGCAGCAACCTTGCCCTTCAGAGTACTACTAAACCCACTGTGGCTAATCTGTAATTTAAGCACATTGAAAAAGTTTTAATTTTATATTGAAAAATTAAAATAGCTAAAAGATATGTCTAAAATACATGCTCCAAGCAAAAGGACAATTAAGATGTGTCACATTTATTCCAGTAAGTATTAACTTTAGCAGAAGTTAGTGGGTTTTGTCTTAGATTCAACAAAGACTTTGCAGGGAGTGTTACCCAGATTTCAGACAGGGAGTGAGGAAAGCAATACAGTTCTGGGGCTGCTTCAATAAGAGACTTAATCAGAGATGTAACCTGACACTTTAAAAACCAAAAAAGCCTTTTGTTTTTCCAGCTTCCCTGAGCTTCAGAAGTTAAGATCTAGAGACACGTCCTTCTACTGGGGAGTTCTTGCAATTTTGTCTTAAATCAGGATATCCCCATGTTCTGCAGAGGCTGCAGAAATGCCTCATTACCTTCCAGGAGAATATACTAATAGGAGCTACATCCTCTACCACCAGAGCTCAAACAAAACGTACGTTTACTGCTAAAAATTATGGTTTACTGTGATAAATCCCCTTTCTTCCACCACCTGAAAATCATGGGTATACAGGGGTACTTTGAGCCCCAGAGAGGTAGTGGCTCAGGTTTATTGTCATCTATGAACAGCTTGCTAACTTGGCTCTTTTGATAGGGAATCAGTTCACACATTGGCCAAATAAGATCTCACCTCTAACCTTCCTTCTTCTCTCTGCCTTGGCTGACATGGCGGCTGCTCTCTCTTCACGTGAATTACCAGTGGCCATAGGAGCAGCCAGGTCAGTCCTACCTTTGCCCTTGTAATAAGCTTTTCCAATACGGACGCGGCTTGTACTGGCAATGGTGTAGTTTTGCCAGGATAGCTTGTAGGGACTTCCCAGAACAAAGTAAGCTGATGGAGAATTTAAAATTCTACTACTCTAACCCATGGATTCAAACCAGTAGGCTGAACTAAAATACACCAGTAAAGTTGTTTTATGCATAGATATGACCAATGTGAGCCTTGTAGAAATAAGCAGAAGAATATCAAAAGAAGAGGTTGTTGGTAAAATGGTTTGTCATTAATGCTGTAAGATAAAACCCAGTCCAGATCTAAACCCTGTTCCTCCTCCTCCTCTCTACAATCAGGCCTTTTCTTGCTGCCTGCACAGTTAACAACCCACACATTTACTGGCCTTAAACATGACACTAATGCTTTTCCCACCTGTCTTCCTGCTAGCCCACTTATCCCATGCTTGCATCCACAGCCCTTCAGTACAGCTTTTATTATCTTTGTTTGTGTCCAGAAGCCTCCTGGACTCATTACAGTCAAGGACGAAGACAGAAAAGGATGAGAAGTTCTGAATCCTATTAAAGATGAGCTAGGGTTGAATTAGGGTTGAGCATTGTGCGCATTCCAAAACAGCTCAGTGATTAGCTATTTTATCTTAGATTAATAGGACTTTGTGTAACATCTTTCATGATGTTACAGCTGATTGAACACAGGATTAATTCAATCACCAATTTATTAACATGAGAAATCATTACAAAATGCATGCATTCTTGATGAGCAGACATGAACTTACTGATTTAACTTGCCATGCACTATTTTATGACAAAACTGAATGACATTCTTCAGCTTACTATTTACTTAAATGCTAGCTTTCTATCAGAGGCTAAACAATGTATAATCCTTACAGGAACCTGAGCTGCTTATATTAAAGTCAGATGTGATGTAAAAGGGAGAGTTTCTGTTACTCTTGACTCAATAATATGCAATTATGGTGATTTCCACCAGCATACTCAGTGCTTGTGTTTTCATGGCAAAAGAGGCCTTTACTTGCTGTTTCTCTTGCATTAGTGACAGGATAATTTAACCCTGTTAATGCAGACTAGAGACTTTCTGTCCCAGAGACAACTTTGCCTACACTTGAGAGACAGGAAATGTACGAAGAGGTTTTATAAGCAAAATGCCTTGTTATGAACTGAGGCACACAGGTACATGAACACAGGAGTTGTTATTCCTCCAAAGGGGTCAATATCTTCCACACTTTAATGGCTAGCACCAAGCAAGAAGTTGCTAAATCCCTGCTAATAGCTGCAGGCTCAGCTAAATTTAGCTGTTTCTTAATAGAGGCTTAGAAAACACTGTCAGGAGCAATGCACAGAACAGTAGGGAGCAAGTATAGTCATCCTCTAATTCATTAAAAATTCCTATGAGTATCAGGTATGGGAAAAGGAGACAAAAAGGATTTTAGCAGAAACTCGAAAACTCTACTAAGAACAACGTTTTGAAAAATAAATAATGATGTTAATAACTAGTTATAAAAATAATGCAAGTAACTTCTCAGTTTCAGACGCATTACTATATCTGTTGAAACTAAAAGAAAAACCTTGCTTTGCATGCCAGTGGAGAGGATTTTAGATTCCTTCTACTCACGCTACAAATGTGTGAAGTAGAAGATGGAATACCATGTTCACAGGAAAAAAAATAAGTCTTACAATTTCTATTTCCACTTAGCATAGAAAATGAGATCAAACAAAATTAGAACAGAAATAAGCTTTTTTATTCATTTAAAAAGAAACAATATGAACAACAGAAGATGTGTAATTTCTTTGCCAGACATGAAATTCTTATTACATTTGCCAGAGCTATTTAAGTAATAATATTGTTTCTGTTGTCATAGGCATCACTAAACAGAGAATCTACAGTTGTCCTGGAATGCACATTTCCTGAGTCATAATCACTATTAACATGAATTGTAATGTTTCATATCTCAAACTCTTCAGCAATATATCTGTTAATATTTTCTAGGACCTACTAATGATTTGCAACATAAACATTGTAGAAAGATGATGTTCCTTCCTCTAAACAATTGACAACAAAAATTGAATATTGGAGCATACATAAAGCTAGAATTCACATTTAGTAAGAAACTAGTATTTATTTCAGCAGACAATAATCGATAACACACAATCTGCCATCCAGATGAAAGTGTATTAAGTTCTACACTCGCCAAAACAGCTGGTCACCTGTGCCAGGATAGAAAATACAAAGTTCAAGATGGACTGTTTGCTGTGTCTGAACATTCACCTCCCTTTTCAGATTTATGAAAATTATGTGGTGAGCAATGGATTGACAAACTGGCAAATGTTACTGATTTTTGTAGAGGATTTAACCTCTGCTTTTAAGTAGGGTAATTACATAGACAGTGGTGGAACATTAACTGCATTGCCAATGTACAATTTGTAGATAATATGTGTGCCATTTAATTGCTTTCTGAGTTTTTTAAAGAGTAATGTCATTGCTGTATGCTGTATCTCGGTATCATCACTGTGTGGAGCTAAGTGTAACCACACTGCAATTTTATGTTAAAATTAGCTAAGTTAGTTATATTTTCCATCCTTAAGCACTACCATCTCAGAAAGTCTCCTTTCCATAGTGGATGTTTCTGATTATGACTCATCAGTTGGCTGAATAAAATCTAATCTGATAAGAGTAAAAATAAATTTTTACCATTTAATATCTATGAGAACCCACTAATTCTTCTGCATATTTCTGCACAGTTTGTGCAAGGCCTCTGTTATTGTTTGATTCAGTGCAGAGGGATGCAGTCTTTTGATTTATGACTTTCTATAATCCTTTGCCCTGCAGTTGAAAATGCATTGTCCCTTGACTCACAAGAAGTGATGAATTAGGACGTAGTGCTGCCAATTTTCCAATACACATGAGATGAGAGTTACAAACAATCATTTCCTCATAACAACAACATGAACTAAGCTAGTCTCAACAAAACAGAAGTAAAAGTTGCACAGTAACAAAAGTTATTTTTCTTACAAACCATGATTTAATATCTGTTTTGGATCCTATATTTAAAATACAAAAAAATCCCCAGAATTACTCATAAGCAATATCTCACAGAAGAAAGATAAGTAATCACTTTCAGAACAGACTACCCAGGCAAGAATCAACATAAAATCCATATGTCTTATGAACCATGAAGCAGAAATATGGATGAGCAGTGGAAAATTCATAGTCCAGTGCACAGAGAGAGTGTCTTGCAGAACAGTTTTTTTTGTAGTTCACTATGCATGTGGTTATAAAATGTTGCATGTAAAATTGAGAAGGACGAGACAAGATATTGTATATGCCAGTGACTTGCTGAGTAAATGCTGATAAGAAGTTGGTATTTGAACATGTTGGCCTTCTGTATGTGCAAATTGACATAGCACCAGGAGATGTCTGTTTCTGTTCTTTTAGTGACTCTTTTCAGACCAATTTTTATGAAACAACATTTTTTTTTTGTCTAGGATGTTCTTGTTAAGGTAAAAATAAGAGAGTAGAACAAGGGACTGAAAGAAATCAGCTTGGAAATGAAAAAATACTGCCACGATAATTGGCTTTTCTTTTGAGTAAAGCTGTTTAACCTAGATCTTCTTTTGCAAGCCATCTGCAGGCTCAAACTGAGATGTAGATGCTATTATTCATGCCAGAAAGGCAATGTACAAAACCCCTTCTTAAATTCTGAATATGTAAGATAACAAATGATAATAAAGAGTTAAGAGTTGATACTATCACTATATCCTGTAATATCTAGTAAAGCTGGCTGCACATGTACTGATAAGGTAAGCAGGAACAAAGTATGGGAACAAGTACTGCTCTAGTCATCTGTGTATATAGACTGCCAATGCCATGTTACCCTCTTCCAAATACATCCTGGACATAGTTTATTAGTCCTGGGCCAAGGACTTTTCTGAACAAGCAGTCTGGCTGTGGGATCTGAATAGGGTGCTAATTCACTGTTGCTTTCCATAGCTTGTCAGGGCTGAGTGCTGCTCCAGAAGCGACAGAGGGTGAAAATGTCTCTCTCCTTCTGAATCTGTTTAAACATTTCATTTACTCTTGGAAATGAAGTTTTCTCTTAGACTAGAGCTGCAAACAACTAATTCCCTAATCTGAAACCTCTAATCTATGTAACGCTTTAGGTTTAAACTCTTGCAAAATTAATAGAGGCACAAAATTAAATCTAATATCTGAGTGGGTGAGTAAATTTATTGTTTCTAAAGGTAAGATCAAATGGAGATGATTATTGATAAATTTCAGCAATTAACATATGTATGATGAATACATTTTCAAGTCAATTAGAAAGATTTCAATAATTGCATAGTGAAGTTACAGTAGGAAGCAGCATTTTCCATACTTTCCTAGATGATCTGAACTTTTAGATAAAAAAAGTTTTAAGTTTTACATTTAACTCCAATGCTTATTAAAAAAAAAGTTATTTCAGTAAATGGCATCTGTAAAATATTCCAAGGTAAATATGCTTTTTGAGATTCACATACATACCTTCACATACCTTTATGCACTTCCTCCCCGCGCTCCACCCCCCCCCGCCCCCATAAAACTTCAGCAGATCCATGGGAATTTTGCCTAAGAGGAAAAAGAAGATACTTCTCAGAAGCTGAGCTCTGTAACAACTTCTACCCATGACTTCAACCTAACATTACCAACAAACAATGTGATCAGCCATGTTCCTCCCTCAGCTCTCTGCAAAAACATTGTAATGTTTGTTTACATGTTGGGGAGGTTTTGGTGCATGTCTTGTTTTATTGGCAGTTCTGAAAAGGGCACATTCTTTAGCAATGACATACTCTTGGATTCTGCCCCAAAAGTGCATCAGGCTGTACAGGATGTGTATTATCTAGTCTGTAACATACAGTAAATTAACTGATATCAATCAGAGAACTGGTATCTAAACTGAATATTCTCATAGTTTTGTTTAATTGACAGTATTTCTAGATACATATCTTTTCTGATATTACTCCCATATCAGACCTGAGAAGATTAAATATGTCCAAACAGTGGGGAAAATTATTATATATAGAAAATATACGACACTATCAGTGGCAGGCACTTCTTAAACTAATGCCCTGTAACATGTATTACATTCACAAGCCCTCATTTCATGGTTCTACAGTGTATTTTACCATATGGGAAAAAAAGAGATTCAGAACTTTTTCAAACGTGTCAGCAATTGCTCCGAGTCCTTCAGGAGTGTAAACGAATTGTATCATGAAGTGTAATATTTTTACAAATGCATAGAAAAGTTGAGAGCATATTCAATGTATTTTTTTTTATGATTTTATGACTTTTCAATTCAGGACAATTGGATTCCTTATAAAAAATTAATTTCAATATGTTCCCAAAGCTGAAAATCCTAAATGCACAGAGTACAATTTGGGAAAATTATCCTTTCAATCAAAATTAATAAGTAAGGAAATGTAGTATGAAAAATGTCAAATTGAGTAATTCACTGAAGATTAAATGATCTTTTCAGCCCATACTCCCAGCTATTAGCTTACTGAAAAAAAAAATCACATGCTCCAGTAATATGTACTAGACTTTTATACAGATGGCCGCCTAAGAATTTACAAATTTCACTGGAAGTTTCTTGTTATTGGTCTAATTCAGGATGGAGCTATGTCACCTGTCATGTGCAATGATACCTATACTGCTGGAGCAGAATCCTATGACATGTATACTGTCCTCTTCTTAAGAACATCTGTGTTATGGTTTATACCAATACTGATACACTCTGTCTATACAGCTGAAAGAAAAAAAAACCACCCAACCAACTGTGACTTGTTACTGCAGCAGAAATATGATCTACTGCAAAATCCAAGTAAGCAGAGGTGTTACGACAATTAGTCAGACTGAGGAGGCTTGTTGTAAGTATCAATTTTTTCTGGATGAAAAGTAGTTTCTTGAATTACTGTGTATGACAGTAGTTTACTACTTGATTCACAAAGGCATTTTATCTGGAGAACAAGCAGCAATAGCTTGTGGTAGAAAACAACTGTATCATGAACAATTTTATACCTTATGATATAATTTTGTACCTTACAATATTTTTATATTGTCTGAGCCATGCCCAGGAATCACATGATGTTTCGGAAAAGCCAGTCGTTGTACCAACAGGAGTGAGAAGGAGAGTATCATAGAGTCTAAAGCAAGGATTTCCATAGATCAAAAACCTGAATTTTAAGAAAATTTATATTTAAGGCAACTTTTTACAAGGTCGCTTAACATGGTGCATTTTAGATCAAATGTGTACAGGCTTTCTATCTCCATGTTATAATCTGCATCTCTTATTAAAATACTTGCTTTCCTATTTCTGCACCATCATGTCTTATTTTATGTTCACAACAATGTAAAACGGTAACTTTCATCAAGTTACATTTGCCTATAGTTTCTAGTATTTATGTGCTACATGGCAAAGTATATATATGCCAGCTTGATAGGTGATCCTTGGCTTGTCTTTTTTTTTTTTTTACCCCTTCACTGATATTTGAAAAACTTTGAATTTGCTTTCCTATTGGTTACCTCTTGCATCTTAGTTTCTGTAAAAAAAAAAAGTTCCTTTGTCCTGTGTGTCTCTTAAATTGTGAATTATTTGACCACTATACCTAAAAGCATTATCTGTGTTTTAAGTTCACAGTACATTAAATGCTGCAGTGACAAAAGGCAATTGACTTTATTGTTCTGTCCTCAAAGCCGTAAATGAGCCAGGTTTCAGCTGCACAGACATACAACCTTGAGTATATTGTTTCTGTACAGTAGCACAAAAAAAAATCTATTATAAAGTAATTTTTTTTAGAAAATAATCAAAAATTAGAGTAACAATTTCAATAAAAAATTTAAGAGATTTGTAGTTTGATTCAATAATCTCTTAAACCTTTCATCATTAGCCCTGACAAATTCATTAAGCTACATTAGATAACCTCATTAGGTAAGCACAGTTTACCCTAAGTCACTGAGGTGTTTTAGAAATTTAAGACAGATAAGCAGTTTTTGCTTGTAAAGTTGATGCTGACAATAAAGGTATGTAATTTCCCTTACATCAAAAGTTAAGGGTTTCTTGTATGTTTTATAATGTTTTTGCTTTGTTCTTCTGCAAGTAAAAAGCTAAAGGTTGGCAAGGAACATGAGAATTCAAAATTAATAATGCCTCTTCTCAAAATATTACTGTTGATTTTGTAGCCATGTACTTGATAGCTCACATAACCAATAATTTCAGTGTTATAGTACAGAGAGGAAAAAATAGCCCAAGGTAATGATTTCCCAAAGCTAAGGACACTATAGATACTGAAATAACGGGGGAGGGGGGGGAGTGGAACGACACGACGGGGACGGGGGAAAGGATTGTTGTTAACATGTGAGGGCACATGGAAAGCAGTGATTAATCTCAGGAAAAAAAGGGGTAGATGTCACACATTCACTAGCATGTAACATAAGTGAATAACATTTAGAAAAATATTGTTCCAGGATAGCTCATCTTTTGTGTGAATATGGTAAGTATGACCAAGTCAAAATTTATCCTCAAAATATCTTCAGTGATGGATTGCACAACCTTTCTTTACTTCACTCCTGTTTGCACTTAGGACAGGATGATTTCCTGAACTGAAATAAAGATCATTTGAATTTAGTCTCTCATAAAAGGATTGCAGAATGACAAGGAAAATAAGAATATTCATGTACATATCTTCATGATTTCTTTTTGTAGTCTTTGTTATACATTCCACATATAGACTGAATTGGCTTTACTACTACTGAGTTATGAAAGCATCCTCACAAATCCACTGCAAGTGTCTCCATGTAATAGTGCTTCCTGCATTTGTGCATTGAATCTCAAGTATCTTGGGGTAGAATCTGGAGTCACCTCTGTGTCATGACAAATGTCCACAAGTTTATGGATGCTTCACACACTAGTCCACAAGGAGACTTCTTTTTCATTCTGTTTGACCACCCAGATAGCCTTCTATGAGGGCATAACTTACTGGCTAGATGCGGAGAGAGTTGCAGATGTCATCTACTTTGACTTCAGCAAGGCTTTTGACACTGTCTCCCATAACATCCCCATCCAGTCTTGTTCAACATCTTTATCAGAGACCTGGAGGAGGGGACCCTCCAGACTCTTCAGACCTGAGAGTGTACCCTCAGCAAGTTCACTGTTGGCACCAAACTGGGAGGCCTGGCTGATTCCCCAGAAGGCTGTGCTTCCATTCAGCGGGATCTCAACTGGCTTGAGCGTTGGGAAGAGAAGAACCTCATGAGGTTCAACAAGAGCAAGTGCAGAGTCCTGCGTCTGGGAAGGAACAACCCCATACACCAGTAAAGGCTGGGAATTGACCTGCTGGAGAGCAGCTCTGCAGAGAGAGACCTGGGAGTCCTGGTTGACTATTCATGAGCCAGCAATGTGCTCTCATGGCCAAGAAAGCCAACGGCATCCTGGGATGCATCAAGAAGAATACGTCCAGCAGGTCAAGGGAGGTTCTCCTCCCCCTCTACTCTGCTCTGCTGAGCCATCATCTGGAGTCCTGTGTCCATTTCTGGGCTCCCCAGCTCAAGAGGGACAGAGAACTTCTGGAGAGAGTCCAGCACAGGGCCACCAAGATGATCAGGGGACTGGAGCATGTTCCTTCTGAAGAAAGGCTGTGAGAACTGAGGCTGTTTAGTCTAAAGAAGAGGAGACGGAGGGGGATCTCATTAATATTTACAAATATCTAAATGGTGGATTTCAGGAGGTTGGGGCATCACTTATTTCTGTTGTAACTTGCAACAGGACAAGGGGTAATGGGATGAAGCTGGAACACAAAAAGTTCTGTTTAAACATAAGAATACTTTATTTTACTGTGAGTGTAAGGGAGCCCTGGCACAGGCTGCCCAGGAAGGATGTGGAGTCTCCTTCTCTGGATGTTTTCAAAACCCACTCAGGCATGTTCCTATGTGACCTGATTTAGGCGGACTTGCTTTGGCAGAGGGGCTGCAGCAGATGATCTCTAAAAGTCCCTTCCAACCCCTACCATTCTATGAATCTATCACTCCATGAAAACGTGTTTTTGCAATGAGGTTGGTTCCCAGTGCTCGAAAAGCCATTGCAAACATTTATGTGCAAGAAACACAGGAGTGACTGCTGCTTTTTTACTCCTGTGTAATGAATGTTTCATCACCATCTATTACAAAAGGTGAATTGTATATGGTTCTGTTTGGCTTTGGTAAGATAAGAAGTTTTGAAGTTAGTACTATATATGTTTAGCTGTACTGTGTTCTGAACAAAGATAAATCAAGTCTAAGTTCTCCTTGCCCATGGGCCCCATCACTTCTGATACATGCCAGAGTGCCATTGGCCTCCTTGCCTGACTGAGCACACTGCTGGCTCATGTTCAGCTGGCTGTCAAAATAACACTCCCAAGTCCTTTTGTTGCAGGTAACTTTCCAGCCACACATCCCCAGGCCTGTAAGATTGCATGGGGTTGTTGTGACCCAAGTGCAAAGCCCTGCACTTGACCTTGTTGAACGTTATACAATTGACCTGCAATTGACCTCAGCCCATTGATCCAGCCTGTTCAGGTGCCTCTGAAGAACTTTCCTGCCGTCAAGCAAATGAACACTCCTACCCAACTGGGTGCCATCTACAAATTTAGTGAGGGTGCACTCAATTCCCTTGACGAATCATTGATGAAGGCATTAAACAGAACAGGCCCCAACACTGAGCCTTGGGGAACACCACTGGTGACAAACTGCTAGCTGGATTTAACTCCATTCAGCACCACTCTCTGGGCCTGGACATCCAGCCATTTTTTTAACCCAGCAAAGAATACAGCTGTCCAAGCCATGCGTAGAAGAAGAGAATAGTCACTTCAACATCCATTTCTCCCCGTCATCTTTCAGAGACCTCTCAGTTGGACAGCTTGGGATTTTAGAGCTATAATTTACAGTGACTATACTTCAGGTTTCACAGTATTTGACAGAGGCCTACAAAGCAGCCTAGCAAGTTCACCTACAGCTCCAGTTCCTCTTGTAGTGTTGATGTATACCTCCTCCAGTTCACCCCTTCTTCATATAAATTAGGCAACAATATGGAAAGTATTTTGAGGATGTGTTCAAGGACTAGCCTTTAAAATGGCTATTCTTATAAAAGGAAGTCTCAGCAGTAGAACGTGTACATCTGTGTCAGGGATTAATTTCATAAAACCTGAAAATAACTACAGCAGGGTTATGATATTTGCTATATGAACACACAACTTGACAAACTTCCCCAATGCAAAGTTGAGAGCACTCGGAGAGATACCTAAAATTTCTGCTAAGCTGATTAAATCTGCTTTTGTAAATACATTAAATGATATAGGCTGCAGGATACCAGAAGAATGACCTGACTGAAATGCTGCTAAATGGCTTCTCAAAGACATATAGTTGAGATTACCTCTCTGGTTGGGAACAAACAATTCAGAGTAATTAAAGTCACTTTATAAACAGTTGTGATTCACTGCTAGCAGGCCAACTATCAAAATTTCATGTCTTTGAACAATTCCCCCTCTCCCCTTCCGCACTTAACACTCCTGTAGTTAAAGAACAGAGCATTTAAGGCAGTGCTTTTTTGATACATATTCCACGTGTCTTGGGTCAGACAGAGATCAAGCTTCACAGATGATCCTGGAAATAACAGACATCCGGAAATCCAGAAAGAAATGTATATGTTATACTGATTACAGAAAGGCTTTACTGTAGAGCCATAAGAAGCCACCTTGAGACCTCACAAAATCTGACTGCTCTTCCTTCCATGTCTCTCTCACCTCGTTAACACACTTTGGCAAGTTTTGGCACCTGGAGTCACTTGGTCTCAGTGTTATTTATATCTGTCCAACCTATCTTGTAATCTCTTCTTGTAATCTGTAGTAAATTTAGCTTTCTTTACTGACAGAATTTATGATCTGGGATTAGTCTATCTTTGTATTAGAGACTTACATGGATACTTCTTTGGCAATATACTGTGAACAGCTTTCTGAGGGAATAAAATTTGAAAAGTAGCCATTTTGAAAGATGTGATCTAAATTCCCTAGAAACAATCCCATAAAACTACAGAAACAAATACTATTTTTAGAGTCTAATTTTACAAAGACTTTTGAGAAGTCCACTACCACACTTTACTAAAAGTATACCTGCTGGGGGAGGAGGAGGCAGAGAAACTGGGAGTCAAGTTGAGACTGGGAAGAAAGGTGAGGAGTTGTTTTTAAGATTTGGTTTTATTTCTCATTTTCTTACCTTGATGTGATTGTTAATAAATTAAATAATATCCCCAAGTTGAGTCTGTTTTGCCAGTGATGATAACTGCTGAGTCATCTCCTTGTCCTTATCTCAACCCACAAGGTTTTAATTACATTTTTCTCTTCCCTGTCCAGCTGAGGAGGGGAGTGATAGAGTGACTTTGGTGGGCACTTGGCATCCAGCCATGCTCAACTCACCCCAATGCCACAAAAGAAATCTAATGGTGCAGTGCTAACTTGGGGCCATCAGCAGGGACATGAGGGATAAAGTCCTTCCAAAGAGAAAAGTGACCTGAATCTGAATCTTTCCTATTACTGGAAGGCACTCAGACTTCCTTACAGTTCACAGGATGCAGATGTTTATCTGCTCTGCCTTAAGCCTCCTACACCCCACATTTTCTTTAGGACCAGATCTGGTAAGAAAGCCAAACTGATGTGGGCTCTCCAGTTTTGGTGGGTTTTTTTAATATCTAAAGCTACCTTGCCCTTCAGCCCTCCAGTTTTAGAATGTTCTTGGCTTTCCAAGAAACAATCTGAAAAGTGTGCAGGGAAGAATATAGATGGCAATTTAAGAGCATAAAGAACTCTGGCAGAGCTTTGTGGGACACAGACTTGGAGGTGCTGACTAAGCATGATTGCTCTCTCACAGACCTAGTCCTTAGTTTGATTGAATTCCAGAGGAGTTTAGTCTTCTTTATGACCGAGTCATGGCTAAAAGTGAATCTGGCTCATTGAAATCACTTTGATTTTGTAATATTAGGGGAACTCAGAGTATCTTCATATTTACTCTCAGAAGATATTCCAGCAGAGCCTGGTCACAGAACAGAATAATAATTTATTCTGATAGCTGATAGGGGTTTGCGGAGGGGAACCAGCTAGAAGGTCTTGAACTCATGCTGGGAAGTGAAAAAGAAGATTTCCTTAGTGGGAGATACCTGCAGGCTTTGCCTCCCAGGTCTTATCCACTCTAATTCCCAGACATTACAGCAGTCTACACAGAACTTGTCACCTTATCGTGTTTCCTTTCCACACAGCCTCCCTCTCCCTTGCCAGCTTGTAGTGAAGCAAAAAACAAGCACATTCCTCTGCCCTATCCACAACTCCACTTCTTTCTTCTGTGCTGTGCAGTGTGCCTGCCCGTCAGCAACATTTTCACTGACCAACCATTCAGATCTAGCCCTATCTGGTGTCCCCAGGACTGTTGATAGAGCACATCCCAGCACACAGGAAAGGACAAAAAAACCCACAACAAACCAAGGCATAGAGGCTTGAGAGGGCAGAGTCACAGTAATCATGGGAGATTGATTGAATTGTGCCATGTGGACACTTGGCATGCTCAAGCCTTCAGCAATGAAGGCTGAAAGAGCATCCTGAACATGAGTGCCATCCTGAAATTCAGAGGATATGGGGAATATTTGTGACCAGTCTGTCATATAGGCACCATAACCTTGCAGGAAGACCTATCTTCACAAGGGTATTCTCCCAGGGTATTCACCATTATTCTCTTTTCCATTATTCCCCATCAAAGTGTGTTTGGTCATCAAGGCACCATACATGAAGCCTGGAGCAGTGCAAGCAGCAGACACTGTGGTTTTACTCCTTAAACAGTAGACACAAAATAAGAAAACAGAAATAATTTATTGCTTTGTGTCAGAGTTTATACAAGATGTACTGGTAAGAACTGATGTATGGTCCCAACATGTCAATGGGAAAGATAGAAAAGACTGGGATTAAATTCCCAGTTATAGCTCCTTGTCTAGAGAGAGAGGAGTCTCCTTCAGCCCATGAAAATTAATTCTATGGTGACTGAGGCAGCTGTTGGTTGTGAAAATCTGAGGTTCACTAAGACAGCCTGAGCTGCAGATCTTGGAATTATTGATCCTGAAACAGCACACCTCCAGCCTCCTGAAGCTGCTGACAGATCACCGCATGCTGTGCTGACTTTTGGTATACACCCTGACAATCTCAGGGGCTACTCAGACTCTGCAAGGAGGCAGCAATATTTGAATAGCATAGCAATGAAAATTTTCTCTAACAATCTTCTTTAAAAATACATCTACCTCAGCAATGACACTGTTTGACAGTGCGTACCAATGATAGGCTATGATGTAGAAAGAAAGCAAGCATTATAGGATGGGCAATGTACCCTCAAAGGAAAATGAAGAAAAATGATCATGACTACTTTTATTATTAAAACTCACTGAGACAAAGTTGAAAGCTGTCTCTAAATTTGGATGCTGAATCAATGCCATCTAGTGGTGCTAGCATTGGGATTTTCTTTCTTTTTTCTTTTCTTTGGTTTCATGGTCATGAAGTTCATAAAGTTTCATTTAATAAGTAGAAAAAAAATTTCATTTTTTTTACACCCATGTAATTGTGTGAATATTCCTCCAACCTGAGTAACTGAAAGCCATTGATATGTAATGATCAAGATACTCATGACTTCACAAATGCTTACATTTCCATTTGTTCCAGTAACTGCATTCGTCACAGCCAAATACTCTTTTTGAAGGTAGCATTGCAGCACAACTTATCCAATGCTCCTAATTTTATGAAAACATCTTCTCTTCACTATGGCATAAGGAGATAGGAATATTCCTCTGATGATAGGCCTTAAAACAAGCTCAATTTTCTTATCCTTTAATTAGAAGCATCAAGTTCCCAGGTGTTTGTTGTCACAACTGGTGCCTCAGCAATAAATTCTTCTATGTCAATACAAGTTGACAGGAACAGGAGTTTACTAGCAGGACTCATTTCAAAGCTTCTTAAGAAAACAAAGAAGTTCAGAGCCTTCTATAGTTGTACATACGAAAGGTGAGCTACTTTGGTAGTCTGTTGTTTTCTTGTGATGTACTGGCATAAGTAAAATGTCAGAAACAAATGTAGTATTTTCTCTTTATCACTACAAGTTGACTGTAGTAGTGAGTGTAAATTAAAATACATACACATTTATAAGTGTTGTACTTTATACTCATAAGAAAGGAGTGCTGAAATGGCATCCTATGTAACAACTGATTGTTTCCTCACTCTGATTGTCAACTGATTATTTCATAATCAGTTATATGATGCTCTATGATTTATAGAAGAGTAAATTTTTGGTATTCTTTTCAGTGCTATGCAGCTGTTGAATAAGCTGTTGCTTTAATTTCTTCCTAGTATCAGTGATGATGTACAGTTCATTTGGCTGCAGGACTTTGAAAACTTGATTTCTCCTGAAAAGTTTTTTCCTCCACATGAAAAAGCTCTCTGGGACTTTATTTTTAAAACATGCAACAACATTAGACCTACAGGTACTTCACTTACAAAGCTCTAATACACTTTTACAAATAAAAGTGAATGAATCCAAATCTAAGGAATGTTGTAAAAGCAGCGTATATTTATCAGTGTAGCACATGAAAAATACCTACATGAACATCTGCAACTGATGCATATACAGACAGAAGTTGAAAGAACTAGGAACTGCTGAAGTCTGTTTTTGTAAACAGCAATTAATGAAGGAAAACACTGTCAGTGACACATTGATTTAATTTATTTCCATCAGAGGCAACGCATTGCTAACTCGAATTTCTCTTACCTTTCAGTGAAGATTTGTTACTTGAACTGTATGAAAATGCAAACTCTCAGAAATGCTAAAAAATGCCTATACCACTAGGCCTATAACATTTTCTTTGCATATCTTCTCAGCTGCATCAGTTGGATCTTCAAAAGCTTATAAGCTATTATTATCAAACATTTTGCTTTTCCTGAGCATAAACTCATAGATTACCCGGCTGAACTGAATACCTGGAAATTACTTTACAGGAAGTTTTGAGCTATGGGAGTGAGTCCTTTGAGGTGTGTTTGTGAGAGCGTGGTATGAAAACGTTAGCTGGTGGAAGTGTAAATGAACTGTAGTCCTTTGTGCTCATCTTTTCTTCCAGCATTTATATTGATAACTTACAATAACAGCTTCTGCTTTTAAAATCTTGAGAGCTTATGAAATAGGAAAATACTTTTTTTTCTCACCTCTTTAAAGATAAATAGGGATTACGCTTAAAGTTTAGCCTGGCCTCAGTGTTGAACTTGCCAGATATCTGTTTTAAACCCAGGAGGCTAACTGATGAAAAGCTATGGCTAAACCAGGTAGCACAGCTTTGGCCATCCTCTGCCATGCCCTCTGCCTTGTAGTGACCTCCAGTGCCCAATACTGCAGGGAGTATCATAGATGAGGCCTAATGGTCAAGAGAATAAAAAACATGGGTGGAAATTTTCCCCTTGTTACCAGAAGCTACTAGTCTTATCACTGTCACATTTGCACTTCCACTAAGCTATTGGTGTTGAAACTCAGTATTATCCTATGCCTTCTTCCCACCACCTTGGATCCTGACATTAAGCTGAAATGGTAGAACCTGTCTATCCAGATGGAAATTGGGTGATATTGTTTAGTTTCAGCAGCTGTAGCACCCACTGTTGTGAAGCCAAGCTTGGTCAGGTCTGAGGGGCAGCTGACATTGGTCACACAATGAGAGCTGTGTGAGGCTGTTCTGTACTTCTTCATTTTTACATATGAGGACTGCATAAGAGTTAGGCAGCTCAAAATGAACAAAAAAATAATCTTGTCTTTGCTGAGCTCCCATGCCATAACAGACAGGTAAAAGTTTTTGAACCTTGAAAAATGTTCCTCTCTTCTTCCCAATGCCTAATGATGACATTTTATACAATTTCAGCAGAGAAGTGAGGGATGCTGAGAGAATCACTCCTGCTGCTGGTGACAGTTATTGTGATCTACTTGGTTACATAGTACTGGCCTCTTTTGAATATGTTTGAAGATAATTTTAATTATAAAATCCAATGAAGTTTTTGTCATGCTTTATTAAGAAGCAAGAACTATTATGAAGAATTTTTTACTGATGAAAGAAAATGAATGTCAAATAAAAGGATAATGAAATGACACTCTTTTCTCCCTGTGAGTGAATATAGTATTAGAGTTTTACTTCTGCACAGCTTCTGAGCACTCCTGGTATGTCTTTACACTGCAGAGAGCTCATGGCAATTCCTCGGAGAATTACATCATAAGGATATTATAGGGCTGCAGATGTGCCCTACTTATACACAGAGTACCCAGAGGCATTTTCTTGTTCTTTTTCTAATTTCCTTGTACCTAATATTTGATGTTTTATGGAAAGTTCTAAGAAAAATGCCTAATTTCTACATCTTTGAGTGATTAAACAACTTTGAGATTCTGAAGAGAGGACAATTTTGGTCAAATGCATTTTTGTTGCATCAGTATCAATTGTAATGACTAGTGCTGTGATGCCATTTTTTACTAAAGCATCCGCTTCTGCTGATGGAACAAAACTCAATCAATCACCTGACTACACTATCACCCTTTTATCGTCAGTCATTGCTCCAACACCTGTTTTTTCTCACAAGGCATTTTGTGAGAAATGTCTGATTTCCTCCGAAATCTTAAGCAATGGGTGGCAAATTAGGCGTTACCAAGATAGAATATTTTTAAATGACACATTCATGTGGCAGCTTAGTGAACAGTATTTTGCAGGTAAAGGATAAGCATTATATATGTGTAATGATGTTCCATTCTCAAATACTAATTTTAATGTGGAATACAACTTATCAGGTGCAATGTAGCAAAATACATTGAGAAAAGATAGCACAAATGATGAGTTTACAGAATATCCCACATTTCAGGGAATGGCTCCCTCAGAAGTGGAATCTCCCTTCCTTTAAAATGCATCCTCATTGCTATATTAAGCGTTCACATCACTCCACGATTCAAAAGGTGATTAGAGACTATCAGGTGGCTCTATAACAGAAGCGTTGTACTGATGTAATGTGTTTATGATACTAGGTGATAAAAGTAAAATCTCTTTTACTTCTCAATTTTCCTTTTGGCAGAAGTACAGTAGATATCACATTTCTGATTAGACTACACAAAGGGGCCATAGTGTAGTCCTCAAAATTATAGCTGGGATAAATATGTGTGTGTATAGAAGACTGGTAATGTAAATCACAAAATGACAGAATGATAGTGACCATCCAGTCTAACCCCCCTGCGCAAGCAGATCTGCCTAGCTCAGGTCACACAGGAACATGTCCAAGTGGGTTTTGAAAACCTTCAGAGAAGGAGACTCCACAATCTCCTAGGGCAGCCTGTGCCAGGGCTCTATCATCCTTACAGTAAAAACATTTTTCCTTATATTTAAGTGGAACTTTTTGTGTTCCACTTAATAGGCCTTTCCTTCCTTCCCTCCTTCTCTGTTTCTCTCTTTTCTATTTCTTCTGTAACACTCAGTTATTTTTACAGCAACTTGTTAAATATTCTCCTGTACAATGTATTTGCTCTAGTTTCTTAGATGAAGCAGCTTTTGACCTACACTTCATATTAAAAACAAATATGTTGGTATTTCTTTCTGACTTTAGGAAAGATATTTTCAAAAGCTGCTCATCAGCCAGCTCTCTTTTCTTCTTGAAAAGAAATCCTGCATCCTGTTGTGGAGAATATTCCCTCAATGACACTCAAAGGGAACTTGGAGCCATGTGATTAGAATAGTCACTTATTATGGAAAAGGCTTGTTTAGAATGCATGGGTATCTTTCAGAAATGAAATTCAGAATTGCATTTCTACAGCAACCCTCATCCTGCGTGATCAGACACTCCCCCTTTTCCTTTCTTTGCACAGCCACTGAGAAAAGTGGAAATAAAATACACTGTAAGCCAGCCACAGCTGTTCATTGCTAGGTGTAATCACCACCAATCACAAAATAAGATCTGTAGCTCAGAACTCTGGCATGATGTATTTAAAGTGAGCTTTAAAATGAAGAAGCCATGAGTGTGTCAGAGCCCTCTCAATGTTCCACTCACCAGATTTCCAGATTTCTTCTGTGTTCAAAGACTTCAAATAGGGAATTTCTCAATACTGGTTTTACCTTTAGTTTCTTCCTCTATGAAGAAAGCCATGACAAATTACTATGTGGTCTATAAATATACTTTTGTCCCTGAAACCCAGCAGAATCTGATTTCTGTTTCAGTCATTATTGCATTATACAAGCAGACAGGTTTTTGATTTTACTATTTGTGCTTTTTTTTCTTTGAGCTAGGCACATTTAAATATTATTGAATAATGAAAGCAGAAGTACCAATTATATTAAAAGGATACATTAATTTGCATCTTCAGTGATATAAAAAAGATGTAGGAAAACTTGTCTAGATTATAAATGTGAGTTAAAATTCTTAGAAAATGCTGGTAATGAATACATTTGGCAATTTAACCATATTATGGAATCTTATGATGACAAAAGGCAGTCTTGCAACTCTCAGAAAAATGCATATACTTGCATTCCTGTACATATCTTCAAAGTTGCAATAAACACAGCATATTTTTAAGTGAAGAGAAATAAAGTCATAACAATGTGCTAGCTGATATGCCATAACCATTAAATTGTAACTATGCTTCAGAATTACTGTGGTGATTTAGCCAGGCGTCCACCAAGTCAAAGAGTCACTCCCCCTCCCAAACTGCACAGGACAGAGAGAGAAATATAACAAGCAGTTTGTGAGTTGAGATAAGGATGGAGAGATCGCTCAGCAATTAGCGTCACGGGCAAAACAGACTCAGCTTGAGGAGAAAAAGGTTTGATTTATTAAAGAAACAGTAAGAACAGGGAGATGAGAAATAAACCTAAATCTTAAAACAACTCCCCCCACCCCTCTCTCTTCCCAGGACTCTCCTGCCTTCTCTCCCAGTGGCACAGGGGATGGGAGTTGCTGTCAGTTCATTACAGATGGATTTTGCTGCTGCTTCTTCTCAGAGGGAGGCCTCATCATACTTCCCATTGCTACAGTGTAGGGTCTCTACCCATGAGAGACAGTCCTTCACGAACTTTTCCAGAGTGGATCTTTCCCATGGGCTGCAGTTCCACACAAACTGCTCCAGCATGGGGCTTTCCACGTTGGTAGCTCCTCACACACTGCCCCAATGTGGGTCATCCACCTTCAGGTACCAACTGCTCCATTCTGAGTCCCTCACAGGATCACAAGTCCTGACAGCAAACTTGCTCTGTCATGGGCTCCTCTTTTCCCACAGGCTCCCAGGTCCTGCCAGGAACTTGCAGGTGAGCTTCTCACAGAGACCCGGCCTCCTTCAGGCATCCATCCACTCCAGCATGGGCTCCTCCTCTGGCTGCGAGTGGATCTCTGCTTCCCGGTGGTCCTACACAAATTGGCCAGGCCTGGGTCAAGTGCAGGGTGCAGCTTAGAATTGACTGTCCCTAGCCCTATCAGCTACATGGAAGCTTCTGGCAGCTGTTTGTTTAAAGAAGCCACCTATGTAGCTACCCCCTCAGCCCTCCAAAAAATTGTCCCAGACGAAACCTCTACTATTACTTTTCCAAATAGAATCTAAATGGTACCACACTCATGGGGAAGGAATATGGTTTAGAACCCAGAGACAATGCACTAATTGATGAGATCACTGCAGCAAATGAGAACAAGAAATGAAGAAAACAGGAAAAAGGCAACTTGATAAGAATAGCGATTTTAAGAGTGGCCTGAAAGCTTTCCTCTGTTAGACATAATCAAAAGCAGTAGCAAAAAGAAATAGCAGCCAAAGCACAGAAAGTATTGAGTTAAGATGTTTTAAACTACCACAGTAAAATTGTTTATTATCAGTTAATAGTGTTTACTTAGATATTAATAAATTAAATGTTCAATTAAAGCAATAAGATCAAAGCAGATGGAAAGTAATGCAGGAAATGTCAAGTGTTTCTTGTGCTCTCAGGCCACTGCCCAATCCAGCTCAATAGCCTGTCTTCAGAGGTGATCAGCTGCAGTTGCTTCAAGGGGAGGCTAACAAACAAAACAGAAGCAATACTGTGGGATAGACATCCTCTTTAGCTTGCCATATTTATTCCTGTATCTAAAGACAGTGGTTAAATTTATTATGGTCTTCTTGAACATCTGAATGAACCAAGGTCCTTATGCACCTAAGAGAAGTATTGTTTTGCAACTCCTTCATCTTTCAGTGTATTCTGAAATTTCGCCAGTTTCCACAGTCATCTTGAAACCCAGTCAACTACTGTAAACTGAGGCTAGGCCTCTTCCTTACTGTATGTCATTGTCCCTATTTAGCTGTCTAAAGATTTCTGTCATTATAGAGAAAGAATCAAGAAATTATATTTCTTATGAGAATTTCTGAGATAATTAGCTAGCTCTTCTAAAAGTCACTGCTTTCTGCCACTCTCATCTTCCACCTCACAAGCATTGAAATTTAGTTTTAAAATAATCCACTAAAGAGTGAAACTGTACAAAATAATTTATTTGCTATTTGTCTAGTTCTACTGATAACTGAAGGCATTTTTAAACATCTAAGTTCATGTACGGAGAAAAGCCTTATTTCTAATGGAAGTGATTGAGTTTATTTTTGAGTTCATACTAAGTAAAATAGATTTTAACATTTTTTTGTCATCTGCAAAAAAGATTGTTGTAAGAGGACACCTATAAACAACTAAATGATTTGAATTTATACTATCATGAATGCACAGTGTGCAAAACTAGTAAGAGTTTTCACACCTGTTCTGTTGCATTACTATTATTGTTAATACAATTGTAATAGAAGAGATTAATTTAACTCAATCATTTTGTATAATTGTTTTTCATAAATCATTAAAGCTCTATAATCCAATTGAGTAATATCTGCATCAGAGATGTACGGAATTAAAAATATTTTTTTTTATATATATATGTTTCTGAAGCATAATACCAATAAGCATAATGAATAAAGCTTTAATATGCTGAAATAGGGAGTGGATTTTTAAACTAGAGAACTATTACAGAAAGATATGGCTCACCCATTTTTCATTTTATATGAATTCTTCTAACAGGATCTATGTGAATGATAATCTCTTACTTTAGAGAATTCGCATTTTTAGAGGTCTTATTTAATGAAAAATATTTAAACAGCTCTGCACACAGAATGTACTATATGTAATTAATTTCCCTAGAACAAATGTTGAATAGAATTTTCTATCAAGTTCCTCTGTTTTAGTTTTCATTAAAGTTGATAGAAGCACTAATTATGAGTGAGGCCTACGAAAGAGCGTTCTTCAAAGTATTTAAAAAACAGAAACAGGGAAATATCACATCCATTTTTAAAAAAGATAATAAGGAGGACTCTGGGAACTATTGACCTGTCAGCCCTACCTTTGTGCCTGGAAGATCATGGAACAGATCCTCCTGGAAGATATATTGAAACAACGGAAGACAAAGAGGTCATCAAAGACAGTCAACATGACTTCACTATGGGTAAAACTTGCCTGACTGCTTTAGTCACCTTCTCTGATGGAGTCACTGCATCAGCAGTCAAGCGAAGAGCTATAGACATAATCTATCTGGACATTTGTAAGGTCTTTAATAAGATCTCCCAGAGCATTTTTGATGCTAAATTGGAAAGAAATGTGTTTGATTAATAGATTGTTACATGGGCAAGGAATTGTTTGGATGATCACGTCCAAAAAGTTACAGCAAATGGATCAATGGATCAATGTCCAAGTGGAAGTCAGTAACATGTCTCTCAAGGGTCCATACTGTGACCAATGCTGTTTAAGATCTTCACCAGTCTCATGGACAGTGAGATCAAGTGCACCCTCAGCAAATTTGCAGATGGCACCAAGCTGAGGGATACAGTTGATGTGCTAGAAGGACTGGATATCCTTCAGAGAGACCATGACAGCCTTGAGGAGTGAGTCCGTGTAAACTCACAACATTTAGCAAGGCCAAGTACAAGGTCATGCACCTGGTTTTGGACAATCTCCAATATCAATACAAATTATGGGATGAACTTAGAGCAACCCCATGTAGGAGAACTTGGGGATAGTGATGGGTGAAACACTGGACATGAGCTGACAATGTGCACTCACAGTCCCAAAATTATGTCCTGAGTAAAAAGAAGAGTGGCCAGCAGACTGTGGAAGACGATTCTCCCCTCTACTCCACACTTGTGAGACCCATCTGGAAACCTGCATCCAGCTCTGGAGGCCCCAGTACAAGAAAGACATGGACCTGTTGGAACAGGTCCAGAGAAAGGCCATGAAAGTGGTCAGAAGTCTGAAACTCTTCTATGAGGAAAGGCTGAGAGAGTTGGGATTGTTCAGACTGGAGAAGGCAAGGCTCTAGGGAGACCTTACTGCAGCCTTTCAATCTATAAAAGGAGACTATATGAAAGATGGAGAAAGACTTTTTTTTTTTACCAAGGCTTGTAGAGACAGGACAAGGGGCAATGGTTTTAATCTGAAAGTAGATTTAGAGTGAACATAAGGAAGACATTTTTTACAATGAGGCACTGTAAGGAGGTGAGATGTTGGAACAAGTTGACCAGACAAGTTGTGGACATCTTGGTCTAGTTCAAGATGTCCCAGTCCATGTCACGGAGGTTGGACTTGATGATCTGTGAAGGTCTTTCCTAATCCAAACTGTCCTATGATGGTTTAGTATTCTAACAGAAAGACTAACTTTAAACCTCCTCTACATCATAATGTCAGTTGCCCAAAGAAAGCATGTCATGAGTAGATCAGACTTGTATGCTGTTGCTCACCCTAGATCCCCGAAGCCTTTGATTTATAAAGTATTGTTTCTAACCTAGAGGTCAGTCAACCTCATTCATGGACAGTGTCCTCTTCGCACATGTTTCTGGAAAGAGAATAAGGTGATGGGGAGGAGTCTTCATGTCTCTATCAAGGGTATGTGTCACATGAGCAGCCTGATTGCCCTTGGGGATACAACTGTCTGGAGGGGAGGGCAGCAAACATAATTTACTGGGACTTTAGCAGAGCTTTTCACACTTTTTCCTGTTATATTCTTACACTTTATCATGCTATGTTCTTGTGTACAAGGCTGCTACTGTCTGAATGGAGGTGGTCACCAGGGGCTGGAGCACTTGTCCTGTAGGGTGAGTTTGAGGAACTGGGGCTAGTTCAGATTGGAGACAAGAAGACTTTGGGGCCTTTGGGAAGGTGTTCAGCCTGAGGACAGCCAGGCTGGAGTACAGGTTGCCCAAGGAGGCTGTGCAGGCTCCATCCCTTAGGAGTATTCAAACCTGACTGGACAAAGCCTTGAGCAACCTGATTGGATCTCACAAGTTGTCCCTGCTTGGAGAAGGAGACTGAAGCAGAGAGCTCCCAAAGTCTCATCCCACCATTAGTATTTTGAGATTAAAATTCATAGGTAGCTGTCTAAAATACCTACTACAACTGAGTTTTGTTTTTTTGTTTTGGGAAATCCTATTCCAGTTCCCTCAGGTTTGTGAAGAAATGATGATAGTGCAGAGGGTCCTGTTTTTTATTAAGACTGGTATAATTCTGCAGCTTGATCTCTGGATCTCCTTTTTAAGTATTTCCATAGGAAGCAGAAATATTATACTTCTCCAGAAAATGAACACAGGCTGGCACAGCTTTAAATTATGTGGAACAGTTTTACAGATAAAGGGATGTTAGCGTCACAGGGAAATTTCTAAAGGTGGGGTTTTTAAATTATTATTATTTGGAATTCAAAAAGAAGGCAAAATAAACCTGGAGAAAAGTGAGCTGATTTCAAAGTGCATGTTTGCCTGACTGTTTCCGTGATCTCTCAACCACAGGTACACGTCAAGTATTATGTGCACTACAGGGTTCTGCACATGTACGGCAGACACACATTTAACTGAAGTACTGTCAGTGTTGTTGGCACGTGTGAGAATGTGAAAGAAAATGAGAAAGGTGTATATGGATTCAGTATGTGAGCCTTGGAAAAATGTGCTAGCCTGTGTAAAATAGACTTGCATTAAATCACTGAGAGTCAGACTCACGTCTGCCTCTTCAAATAAATCTTTCTTTGGAGATACTGTGCTGTGTCAAGAAACGTATATTGGTGGCAATACTACTGTGACATTATATAAAATGGGCCAGTGATGACTCTTGGACTTCCAGCACTAAGTAACTGCCTCTGTAAAACCCATGGCCCACACAGTTCTCTGTTGTTCTTTCTTTTCAAGCCTTTATGTGACACTAATTATTTTTGGCCAAGAAAGAATAGTTAGGAGCTTTTAGCTCAATGAACCAATCTTTGTGGGGAACTCCATTTTGGAAAAACATTGTCTGTAGTATTTTCACTGCTAGCAAATAAGCTAACAGATTGAACTCCAAAGACATCACAGGGTGATAATCACATGGCTACCAAACCAGTCATACATCATTACTGCTATTTTGCTGCCAAAAAGCCCCATAATCCCCAGTATACATGTTTGGTGCCAGATATATTAACAAAATGTAACTGTGCTAATTTAGTTTTTATATAACATACAGGAAAAGTTTCATGAGTAACAGCTAAGCCATCTTCCAAGAGTAATATTAATATTTTAAGCTTCTGTTAACACAGATACACTGAATGAAATGGAATGTTAAATACTCTATGAAAGATAGCTGCTTCACAAAAATCTGTTCTGCATCCAGTTCCCTCAGACAATATAAAACTCGTGTGTGAGTGTACATATAGAACTGTAGCCATTGAAACATTGTTTATCATTGTTCCAGGCTTGCAAAAATGACCTTAAAAATGACCTTAAGTTAAACATGAAGAAGGTGGCTGCCAAACTTTACAGCAAGGTTAATTTTGATTTGAACAAGATTCTAAAATGTGAATTCATATAGTTGAGAGCAGTTGTATATACACTTTTCTGTAATGAAATTAGCCCTGCTGTATCATTTTGGGCATATACATCTGTAACTATATATTCAATTTTTAATAAACTAACAGAAAAATGTGGTAGTATAAGGAATAGATGGGTTCTGGCCATATTAAACACTAGCCAAAGCTATAACAATAAACATAAGGAGAACATAATAGTAGCTTTAACATTTTCTTGTTTTCATTTAATCAGCCTCCCCAAAGAATTCACTTTCTGTTATGTGACATCTGTCACATAAGTAATGAATCCTGAGTTGGCTGAAGTCCATGATAAAAGCTCTGATTTATTTTGAAAGGATCAGGATTTCAACCTTGCTTTTATTGTGGATTTGCTGGAAAGATTTCTGAAAGACACTGAGAAAAACACCTAAATTTTATGAAATGTGATTGCAGACATCCTTCTGTAATGAAGGCTGAAAGATTACACAGCATACTCAGAAGTATGTTCCAAAAACCTCCCAGTTATGTTCATGAGTCTAAACAGTCAGTAAGCCAGTATTAGTGGGATTATTACAAATGCATGTTATTTTCTTATCTAGAAGAAAGTGATTTTTTTTGCTAATGGCATTTTAGAGCATTTCTTCTTTTAGCAATCACGTTATTCTTTGTAATCAATGGCAAGGGCTTCCAACAAAAGACAAAAACTAAACAGTCCCTTAGGACAGCATACTGAATTATTCAGGGTTTAAATATCTTAGTTGTCAAGCTGTAACCTCAGATTCCTCATTCCTTCTGTAGACATGAGAAGAATAATTGGCCAGCAAGGAGAGAAGCACTCTTTGTCAGCTGGCTCTATCAAATTAATAAATGAACCCTGACTAAATGGCCAGCGAAACTCTAGTTGAACACATGTAATTCAGAGGATGCTAAGGAGTGATTTTAAACTTGATTAATTTAGGGTTTTCAATAATTGCTGAAAAACTCTCAGCGTGTCTTTATATTTTCAGAGATTTACTGGAAAGAGTATTAGACTGTATTATTGAGCTATTAGTGAACTGTATGAAGAGAAGCATAGGAAACAGTAAAGACAGTGCGAGTACCAAAATTATTGGTATATTTTCAAAATAGACTACACAGAGTTTTGGTCACTGCATCAAAAACAACCCCCAAAGAAACAGCCAGGAAGCTCTGACAGAAAAATTACAGCTCTAGAGATTCTTCACATAAAAAGATGAGATAAACAACAGCATATTCTCATTTTGAAATAGCCTGCATATGAGGTGATGTGACAAACCCATGAAAATGCATGTCACTTCAGCTGTCATTCAGATGTCCTGGAAATACAGAAATATGAAAGTCCATGATGAGATAGAAAGGAAGGCAAGCTCTCATTAAGGAAATATATATATGAGGAAGAAGTAGATAGGCTAGGAAAGAGAATATTTCTATAACATTCCTAATAATTTTAGCGGTAACTGTAGCAAGGGCAATAGAAGCTCTTATCCTGGCTGCTCTTTTTGAATAAAGTGACCTGTCCATGAGCCCTAGCATAATGCTCTGAGCCACCTTCTACCCACTCTTATAGCTTCTGCTCAGTTCTGAGTCTGAAATTCACCCTCCTAATCTTAGTGGTGACTTGCTTGAACAGGGACACAGTATAAGCCTGCAGCTCCTCTTGAGGCCAGACTCCACTGCTAGCAGATCCAATGTCAGTCACCTCTTTTGGGACTAGCAAATCTGGAATCATAGCAGGTGCTTGGTGGGTGAGAAGCGATAATGTAGCTGAGCTCCCAGCTTCACAGCTCTCCAGTTCTAGATAATGAGTGAGAATAGTTTCAGACTGCTATAACTTGACTCCAGCTGCCTATCACCCACCAGGACAATTTTGGCAGCCAAAAACAGATATAGCATAAATGCCTTTGACTTTACTCTTTCCACCTCAGCCTTGCTATCTGATATGTCTCCCACTGGTTCCATTTATGTGTGGGAAGTTCTCTAATATCAAGTTCAGCTGCCCCTCTGATTGCTTCACTGGACAAGCAGCAAAGTTCAAACCTGCACATTGACATATATTTTCCGAAATCTATTGTGCTGCCTCTAAAGAAATCGTTTGCTCTACTTTTTATCTTCGTTTAGCTGTCATTAGTCAGCATTTCTTGCTACATGTTGCCTTCAATTTGCTCCACAGCCCAGTTATAATAAGCATTTATAGTATACATGCATCCCACTGGTTCCCATTAAAGTACAGTGAGTCCTAGGAATCTCTTGGGAGCTGGCCAGTAGACTGTTCCTCTTTCCAACAGCAATATTTGTAATGCATTTGGAACTTCATAGAACTATCAGCAGAAAGTAAATAGTATAAGCAACTGCCCTGTAGAATCCCAACACCCAGGCCTTAATCTTAGCAGTCACTATGCACTGAAATCCTTCACACAGGGGATTCTGAGTCTGTGTGGTACTTTTAAACAACAATAACAAAATGCTGAAATAATTGCATTGAAATAAGTTGGGCTTTGTGATTTTGTTTTGTTTTGTTGTTTTGTTTTTTTTTTCAGGCTGTTACTATCTATCACGCAACAGCACCCTTGTTCTCTGTTGCATGACAAAAGCAAGCCTCTGTTAGTCAAGGTAAACACATACAGGACAAATATACATGTCCAGTGATTCTGAATTTAGTTTGCATAGACTAAGGACTTTACAGGTGCAAGTGATGATTTTTGTTTAGTGCTAAATCAGTTCAGATGGTGGCAAAGAGATAGACACTGTGTCTTTTGTGTGGGGATCTTTTTTAGCTTCTTCTTTTTACTGTTTTTTCAAACTCAGATCTACTTCAAACTGAAATTATGTAAGTGATTTTGGAAGAAGAGGAACATAAATCAATCTTTCTTTAACCAATTAAATTTAAATTTTGATATTTGAATTGTAATTTTTTGGGATGCAAATTTCATTATATTACTGCAGAAATATCCATGCAGGTTGCTAATACTACCTAGAAAACTTATATTGAGAGAAAATGAGAAGTGTTACAGAATCACACTGATTGTAAGTCAATACAGATGGCTTTGATTTTTGAAAGACAAAAGAGACTAATCTAAAGATAATGCGAACTTTTAAACCCATATAGCTTGGCTCCCTTGTTATTTGTACAGGTATTTTGTATTAATCAGTTCTTGATGAAATTTCATGCAAGAGTACTGTTGAGACAAAAAAGACTTTAAGAGTGAGCACATCTTGTAGGCTGGAGAATTAGAGGAGAAAGTAAAGCAGAAAGCAACAACAGACAAGTCGTGGAGAGGCTGAGTTGTATGGGGCTTGCTGTCTTGGAAGGCTTTTGCAAGAAACCACATCAAGACTGTCAGGATGCCAGCTTCTTTAAGTTTGTACTAGGTGGGGAGCGGAGGATGGGGAATGGAAGGGAAAGGTACCACAAGCTGGCATTTCTTTTCAAGTGTCTTTTCCTATAAGATAAACACATTATATTATATTCTGATTTACAGATCATGGTACTAGAGCCTAGGTCACTATGGTTTCTGTTCTGGATAGTACTCATCTCTTATTTAACCTAGCTCAAGGAAATATTCCAACATATATTCCAGTATTTGTATATATATGTGCATGTATGTTTGTAAAAGACATATACATATACTCTATTTTTTAAAAAAATTATTTCATGATTGTGGCAGTCACTTCTATTTCTTGTGATTGCTTTTGTTACCCAGCAATCAACCATGGGCCTTGAGTGTAATAGCTGTTTGCACACAGAGGCAGGGAACATAAGGGACTGCAAGTGTGAAAGTAACACAGAAGAGCAGGGTGACATTTTAACACCCCTGTTTGATGTGTGCTACATTTGAGCACTGGCTTCATTATTTTTTTTGAGCTTCACTATGTACTGCACTTACTGCAGCATAAACTGCTTTTTTACTGTATTTCTTGCAACTTTTTAACTGAAGAAGAGAAATAAATTCCAGCCCAAGGGAAGACTTTTCTGAGTGTACATTAATAGCGTAACTAATATTTAATACAGAAATTGAATAAAATAGTAACGCTTTCTGTCCTTTTTATCTTAATGATAAACTTATCACTTGCATTAGGCAAATGGAAAATATCTTTTGTTTTGTTTTGTTTTGAAGTAACATACAATCTCAAAAATAGCCTAACAAACAGTTTGGTTTTTCTGGGAGATAATAAGATCTCTTTCACTGGCAATTGCAAGGATTGTGTCTTCAGTTCCGATAGTCATAATTTGCTCTTTTCCTACATATGGCTGTTTCATACTCCAAATACACAGCCCTTAAACAGGTATGTTTTTATTCATGGCATTTGTATTGCAGAAATAAATTGGAGGTTGTGTTAGATGTTCAGACACATGCAATCTTTCAAGAATTAAGCCCCCAAGAATGTGTTTGCTTTATTCCTGAAGTAAAAAAAATGAAAATTTCAGAAAAGATCACACAGAAACATTATGACTCATAGAAATATTTTACTGATGCTTTCCTGAGAAGCTAAAAAGTTCAAAGGGAAATAATAGCAAATTTCTGTATTGGATGAAAAGCATAAATCATCTGCCAAATGTGGGAATGTTGCCTTACCTCATATTTAGCATCAGACTCACATGTAATTCTTTTTACTGTGGCGGAATAGTCAATGTTTTGCTTTTCTGAATACTTTAATAGTATTTGAAAATATAAGATGGATCCTAGCCTTTGAAGTAAAGAGATTCTCATCTATAACACCATTAGTCAGCAAAGCTAGCTAATCATGCAAAATGACACTAAGATTAAGTTTTGTTTACAATGGAAACATCAAAGCAAGTAGCTGAAAGTCCCATACCTGAGAGCACACTGTTAGCCATTTTTTCTTAAAAATAATTGTTTCCGTTTCAGCTGAGGGAGCTTTTATTGTAAATATTCACCCTCTTCTTTGTGAGATATTTTGTTTTATGAAAAAAAATAAATGTTAAGAAGATAATGTTAGATTCAGAACAGAACAAGATATCAAGAAAGAGCTGATGGTTACTTCTTGTTCAAGACAACAAATTCATATAAACTCCAGTACCCACCATGTCACACCTTCATTTTGTTGCAACCAGAAAACAACAGACTGACAATATGTTTATATATTTGAATTTATAGTAGATACTTTCAAAAGTGATAAAAAACATTCTTCTCATTGAAAATAAACAAGCTTATATGATACCAGTTTAATATTTGTGATGATCACTGAACTTTGAGATTCATGTTCTGATTGTTTTCTTGAAGTATTTCCTCTCCATTTTTTGTCATTCAGGCACTTGAACAATTGTGAGACACTCATAAATTCTGTACATTGTTTTTCACAGATACCTGCAGGGAGAATGGTTTTAGAAACTGGGCTGTAAACCTGCACACATATAACCAGGTCTGGACAGGCATTTACGCTATTAAAAATTTCCATAGCATAAATTCACCTGACACTCCAAATTTGATTCAGTCATTAGAGAATCCTAGAATCAGATAGGTTGGAAAAGATCCTTAATATCATTCACTCCAACCATTAAAAACAGTTAAACAGGCATTAAAGCTAACACACTGCACACACTGATCAGAATACAGCACAGTCCCTCCACATGAATGCTTGTGGTTTAACCTAACTCTGGCAGATGCCCAGGCATCTGCCCAGGCAGATCATCAAGTACAAATAATTGGGATATCTCTTTAAGTAGGGATTGATACATCTAAATTCAAATCTAATAATTAAATTTAAATAAATTAATCCACTTGAATACAGAAAGGAATTATAAACCCATTCAGAAACCCTACCCACCCCTGTCATATTTGGCCCGAAGTCCACCACTACACAATGCAATACCTTACATCAATATAGTGTTTCCATACATAGTGTAATGCAAATCTCAGTGCAGTCTTCTTGCAAGAGTATCTTTAGCAATTCAGCACAGTATGAAATTATTAACATTGCACAACACAGAAAGAAATCCACGAAGGACATCAGAATACTTAGGCCCTTAAAAAAATCTGAAATGATAAGTTTCAGTACTCCTAAAAACATAGAAATGGATATTAATTGTTAAATAATTCCACTACTGCCAAGAGAAACATGTAGTAACTCAAGTTATACCTTTCTGGCCTCATCAATCTATCCTGTCATAGGTAATTTGCACTCAGAACACAGAACAGGAACCAAAAGTTAAAAGAATGTTGTATATTATGGTGAAACATTTCTCAAAACTGTCATTTTGTTCTCAGTTGAGAGACTCTGTGGTAATTAATCACAATAAGCTTTGCTTTTTGTAATACAGAAGTGATAATTTTGAAAATAAATACCAGTGGAAAGAACTACAGAAAAAACCAAACATGCCTATGTCTTTATGTTCATATTTATACAACTATTCAGTTTAAAAGTGAATAGTTAGTGTCGCTAAAGCAAAGCATCATCATAGGTGATCTGACCATATGTGATCTCCTCAATTAAGCATGAATCCTGTTCTGATTAGTTGTCTTCACATGAAAAAAACACAATATCTTAACACTCGCAAGGCAGTCCAGAATTCTCTGACAAAAACTGGTTTCTCCCAGTAATGATTTTTAAAAAGGCACACACTAGTTATAGTTTGAATTATAGGTAAGAGTTCTTCACAAAGAACCACTCTACTGCAAGCTTTAAAATACAGAATATCTATTCATTTATCTTTAATGACTAAAACAATACAGTTTCGACAGTTAGGTGGCACTGTTTCCTTTTTCTTATTAAAGCTTTTCAGCCTTTGCAGTCACTCAGCTTCAGACGCACCAAAAAAGGAAAGCTTTTTCTGCTTAAGGCTTTACTCTGAAAAGGAACTGGACAAACATCAGTCTGTCTCGTAGGTCTGTAATTATTTCCTTTCCTTCTTTTGGAAGTTGCCATGTTTTCTACAGTCTTTGTCTACCACCTTTTACAATGTGCTACAAATACTGTGGTTATTTTCTAGCTTGGAGAAATGTTTGAAGGTGAAATTTCCATCCTTTCCCGGTTCCCTGCTCTTATTGCTGTGCTCTGCTTTGTCTTACCCTGCAACACCACAAAAGCCCTATGTTTGAATTATATATATGTCAGCCTTGTTGAGGATCTTTAATGGTAAACAATGTCATTTCCAAAAGACCTTGCCTACAGGAAAATTATGGTGGTGACAAGAAGAGGTGGCTCAACTTTAGCCATAGTTTTGGCATGATCCATCCTTACAAAACTATTACATTCCTTGCAAATGAAACTGTCTTGAAGAGAAGGGATTTTAATATTTGTGGGAGGTGGAAAGACTTACATTCTGCAACCATAAACAATCAAATTTTTTTTCAGATAACTACTGAAAGAATTTCTATCAGCAAACTTTTTTCATCTGAAATGGCATGATTAGGAATGAGACTGTCACCTATGCCAAGAAGATAACTTGTACTCTTATTAAAACTAGAGTACAAGAATATCTGTGGATATTACAGATCACAATGTTCATGAAAATATCAGAAGCCATGGTACTTAACAATAAGCTAAAGTATCAAAGTATTAAAATATTAAAGTATAAGCTACAGTATCAAAAACTGTCCCGGGTTTTCAACAGTATTTCAAAATTCCTGTTATATTCATAGAATCAGAGAGTCATAGAATGGTAGAGGTTGGAAAGGAGCTTTAGAAATCATCTAGTCCAACCTCCCTGTTAAAGCAGGTCAACCTACATCAGATCTCATAGGAAAGTGTCCAGGCCTCCAAGGAAGGAGACTCCACAACCTCCCTGGGCAGCCTGTGCCACTGTTCCATCACTCTCATAGTGAAAAAGTTTTTTCTTATGTTTAAATGGAACTTCTTGTGTTCCAGCTTCATCCCATTATCCTTTGTCCTGTTGCTAGATACAATAGAAAAAGGAGATGCCCCAACCTCCTGACACCCACCATTTAGATATTTGTAAATGTTAATCAGATCCAGAAGAGGCCTCGCCAGGGCAGAGTAGAACCTCCCTCCACCTGCTGGCTACAGTCTTCTTGACACATCCCAGGATGCCATTGGCCTTCTTGGCCACGAAGGCACATTGCTGGCTCATGTTCAGTTTATTGTCAACCAGGACTCCCAGCTCTCTCTCTGCAGAGCTGCTCTCCAGCAGGTCAATTCCCAGCCTGTACTAGTGTGTGGAGTTCTTCTTCCCCAGATGCAGGACTCTGCNTGATAGTTTCAAAAGCCTTCATCATCATTATTATTATTATTATTATTATTAATATTATTATTATTATTATTTCAACTGAATTCTAGAAATTGTTTCTATGTTCCAAAATCTATTTTGGTGAAGGCAGAGCCTGTGAGCCACCAGTGAGCCTTTTGTCACTGTGTATAGAAGAAGTAAAAATGCAGTCCATGTCATGTTCTGTTAAGAGAAAAATATGGTTGAAATATTTGATGAAGTAGGCTGAGATGTGTTGGAAGGAATTGCCTTCCCCTAATCCCAACACTCATCATTCAAGTTGAGCAAGTGTTAAATTTGCACCTCTGGAGCTCTGCTCCATATTATGTGACACTTAATAGTCAGAAAAATCCTTATTTTTTATTTTCCAGGCAGTCACAATAGTGATGTCAATTCAGGAGCTGCTTCTTGGAATTCTCTAATTAAGCCTGAACTTCAGTTTATGTGTTGCTAAGAAGTCACAGAAATGTGCTGGACTGAGCCTGTAGAAAACAACAATGCTTTTGTGACTCCTAAATTGCTTTGTCACAACATAATTCCAGCATAGTTGCCTGATATAAATCACCGCTCTGAATATTTCCTTAGCCTTACTATTGATGTTTCTCACTTGATACAATTTTACAATATTCCATTTTTTTTTAAATTCACTATTAAGTCATTTTGCCATTCTGAAAAGCTGCTTTCTTTGATTTAGTTTATTCTGCCGTATAATTTAATGTTGATTTTTAAACTGTGAGCTAAATAAGCTGTAAAAATCATCTTCCCTGTGATAGATGAGTGTTTTTCTCACCATTTCCTACCCAATATTTTCCACAAAGCTTAATGGAAAAGATAAAGAATATATATTCTTTAATTGACAATATATTATAGTATTATCAAGGACTTTATGAACTTGAGAAGTTATCAACTATTAATATACCACAAGTTACTGAACATCATCAAGAACGTTTTGTTATTCTAATACCTTCTATGTGAAAGTAGACACCAGGGAGTGCATGACACATAGTAAGGTACACAGTTGTTACTATAATTTTCTATTTAATACTTCCCTTTCTCTCTCTAGCCATTTAACTTGTGAGATTTTTTTTTTCAGAATTTCACTAAATTTTCCTAAATGTTGAGGCTATTGGATACATTTTCTATTATATATTAGAGATTTACCATGTCAAAAAAGCTAAAACCAAAATTTTCAAACCCCAGACTGCTCACAAATCTGTAAGATATTCTTTTCTGAGGGTCTCTGTGGACATTTGTGTTAAAAAATCTGGAAGAATGCAGACAATTAGTGTAGACGCAGGATATTTCTTCTTATTCGAACGGCAGCACCTGTTCAGGGTTAACAGGCAGTGATCTGTCCTGGTTTCAGTTGGGACAGAGTTACTTCTCTTTTTAGTCACTGATGTGTTTTGCATTTAGTGCCAGAATAATGTTGATAACACACTGATTTTATAGTTGTTGCTAAGTAGTTCTTATCTTAAGCAGATACCCATTGCATTTTACTCATCTCTCTTTTTGTTACATTCCTTTCAATACAATTACTTGTATTACTTCTGATTTTCCTCTCCATCCCACTGGGAGAGTGAGGTTCCAAAATTTATTTTTAAGTAATCTTCTAAATATGAGGGAGTTACAACAGCTCTGAGACAGGGAACTGGTGGATCTAAATTTGTTAGGTAAGATCTGCTGACTAAGCTTACTCTTCTTAACAGTCTTGCTTCATATTATAAAAAAAAGAAGACTCATTCTGTAAGTGCAATCTATTCAACTTTCTGTCCTGTCTGCAGGAAAACGTGTAATGTAGTTCTGTGTGTTGGGAAGGTCAAAAAAGGAAGCTCTCAGCTCCAGTAATATTTTTTTTGGAAATCCCCCATAATAACTTATAATTAAACAACAGAATATTTTTCTTCAGAAAAGACACCCAATTTTAGTTATGATTAAGTTATGATTTAGTTATTACTTACATTAAAACTAAATTTTTCTGTTAAAGTAGTCAGCCAAATACTCAGCTTCAAAGTGTCAGGTAGGGTATCCTACAGCATTCGAAATTATTTTCTAGTATCTTGACATCCAAAACGGATATCTGCACCGAATATAGTATATATTAATCTATTCAGTGCAGACATCTTTCCCAACAACTGTTGGACAGCAAAACAAAAAGAAGTTATAACATATATTAAAATATGTATATTACATTATCGCTCTATTTTTATCTGTCCCTGATCTGCAATACATCTGAGTTCCATGAAATGTCTATAGCAAACAATCGAGCATTTTCTTTTCCTTTACTCACAGAGTTTCACTGTCTCACTCCTTTTGCCTGTATGAAACATTTGGCACAGAGAAGCTGAAATATTAGGTAAAATTCAGCAATTTATTAAATAAATAAACCTTACATCTACAGTAGATAGTTCTCAATATGCTTTGAGGTCCTATATAATTACTGTTCTGCTTTGTTCTTATCTGATTCTATTGCAGTTTCTTGAAATCTGTATGCACATAAATTAATGTAATTCATCAATATGACAGCTGAATTTTAAATTTGTAGTTGTTTCTTTTCAACAGTTCAGCTGTTCATTTTAACATTAACATTGATGTAGGCTTTACATTATGTGCTTTTTGACATATTTAATCCCACATTTATGTGGCATAGATGAAGAGGAATATATATATATATTCCTATCTGGAGCAGACATTTTTATTTTCAAGACATCTCCTTCTATCAGCACTATAAGCTCTTCTGAAGTGATGAGAACATTTATGTTTAACTTGGTCTTCTAGTGGGTCATCAAAGTGACACGGGAGTTACTGTGAGAGCTGAAAAGGCATGCCTCTGCTTCAGTTCCCCGCCAGCAGCCCCGCGTCAAGGCAGAGATTCAAAATTGTTTTTATGACCAAATCCCTGTGTTTCCATATGTTTTTCTTCTAAGGGAGTATGTGAAAAACGTACTCACTTATTCTCTTCCACAGGCTGACAATACAGATTTTTGTCTTTAAGTATGAGTTGTTGGACTTCTGTTATTATATCTTATTTTCCTCAAAAAAAACCACCACCACCACCAAAAAAAAAAAACAGTGAGGAGAAAAGTCTTGTTTAAATCACGTTTTTTCAGGATTTATTAGTGTGACAGAATTAACTGTAGCCTTTTACAACGTGCCATTTTCATCTTTAACATGTTAACTTCCTAGGGAAAAAAACAGATAGAGATCCCAAACCTCTGGCTGAACCAAAGCACAGACCAGCTCTTTGCTTTGAGAGCAAGATCTGTCCAGCTGTCCTGAGGCTCTGAATTTGTTGCAGGATTTAGACTGTAACTATGTCACTGGATTGAAAATACCTTTTTCATTTTTCAATGGAAGATGCTGAGGAAGCAATTATATCAGCTTTCTGTTTGTTTTTGAGTAACACTGTTCCTTCCTTTCCATTTCACTGAATCTGCAGCAGAGGCACAGCACAGCACTAACAATGATTTGAAAAGAGTAAAGTTTCCACAAAACAACAGCTGTCAGGCTTATCACATAGAAAAAAACCTAAAGCAACCCACAACAAAAAGTGTATCTAAATTTGGTATAAACAACCGTAAAATAAGGTAGCAGCAATAAGAGAGAGTTTTGATAGTAGACTAAAACTAATAGCTACAATGTTAATTAGCAATATAAAGGTGT
The DNA here is from genome assembly GCA_013401255.1 of Urocolius indicus. Taxonomy (NCBI): domain Eukaryota; kingdom Metazoa; phylum Chordata; class Aves; order Coliiformes; family Coliidae; genus Urocolius; species Urocolius indicus. Next base: position 335,059 of record WBNH01010359.1, read on the forward strand.
TTTGGTCCTATACAAAAAAAGGATCTCATAATGCTTAGACAAAAAGTCTTTAATTAACGACAATGGCCATACTCTGCATACACTTAGAAACTTTTTCTTTGAAGTTACACTTTGCAGTGTAACTATAATTAAATATATGCAGAATTACAATAATAAGAGCTTGATTAACTCCATTCTATATGAAGCTGCATATTAGTTTCCATAATGCCTAAAATTAGATCAATTCCATCTGAATTTTAACATTTTTTCTTTCTAAATAAAGATGCTAATGGTACTATTCAGACGTTTGAAGAAAGAACTGGGAATCTTAGTGCAGACAAAAAATCCATAGTGTTACCATTTTAGGAATACTCATGTGCCCAACATAACCAATCATGAATGAAGCTCTTTTGCTAAAGTATTTGGGAAATGTCTAGTACATCTCAATAAACCAAGATTATTTTATATTAATCTGCAGAGAATTAAAATGGAACGTGTGCTTTCTAAATAGATTACTATGGTGTTTATTTCTTTGGAGAAAATGTTGTTGCAATTTAGCTGAATATAGCATTAGCTGAATTTCAGATGTTTATCTAAAGCCTGCTTTATAGAAAACATACATGTTTTGATTTCGTTATTGACTATTGGTTCCTTTTTGGCACCAAAGATTTGTTCTAAAACTGAATATTGAATCATCCACATACCAAAAATTATTGAATCAAGGCAAACTTATTATTACAACGATCAACACAATAGTAGAATCTAGATTATCCTTTCTAAGAACAAGATTCTAGTTTCCTATGCTATTCCTTTGTTTTCACTCAGTTCTTGTAGCTAGGATATAAATCTTATATTTCATACAGCTTGTTTTTAATTCAACTTTTGAGTATGGGGTGGGCTTGGGGATTTGTCATCCTTAAAATTGAGTCTGCTAGCTGTGAAGAACTACGGCTACTTTCAAGACCTTTTCAATTATGGTATTGAGGGAAATATCCCAGCCAATTTCATTCCCAGCAGGTGCCATGGGGTTAAGCACTTCAGGGCAGTAAATCATCATTTTATTTCTTCTGGAGTTACTAGTCCAATATATAGAGTTTTTAAGTAATGTCCAATGAGCAGCCTCTGATGATTCCTTATTGTAACAACAAATAAATGAACAAATGTTAGAGGACAGATACTGTTAGAGCAATAGAGAATCTATGGATGACTCTTAGTCAAGTTTCTCAGCCAACCACTACTGCTGGTTTTAATCCTACTATTTCAGACTTCAAGGATTTTTAGGGTGTCAGTTCCATTTACACTTTAGTCTCCTGCTAAGAGAGATGGTGTGAATCATAAATCAATGATTGCAACTCACTACAGAGCAAATCAATTCTTTTTCTACTCCTCTGTTCCTTCTGCTTAATATCTCAGCTTATTGATTTTAGGATATCATCAAGTGTCAGCTATTCATTTAAAAATCAACATGTCTGAACAAGAGCAATGCTATGTAAGTGCTATAAAAATTACACAAGCTTTAGCTAAATCTTAATCAGTGAATTTCTGAACAGACTGATGATGACAGCTATCATGCTGAAAAATGTCATAATTTATGACACACTGTATGTGTTCTCTGAAAGACTGTAAACTACTGCTTCTGCCTTTACTAGATATTTAGGATGCAGATTGCTATTTTGCATAATTATGGTTGCCACAAAAGATTAAACTTGTGCTAAAAATGTGTCACTATCCAAACACAAAATGTGGGCATTTTTCACTGTTTTTTTCTCCTTCATCTTTCCATTAAATCCATATTTCTTTCCCTTTTTGTTATTTTGCCTTCATTCTCTTTCCCATTCATTCTTTATTATTTTCCCCTGACACCCTACTTCTAAGTCATTATTTATTTAGGAGAAGAAGAATTATTTTTAGTGATTTTTTTACTGGTTTTGCATCATTCTTAATTCCCTTTGCTTGTCTCTTTTGTTTCTCAGTATTATTTGATTCTACCCTTGTCAATGCTCTGCAGTTGGATGTTCTTCCCTGTTCCCGAATTCATGGTTTTCTGTGCTTCCTCCAATTACTTGCTTTGCTTCCTCTTCTGTCAATTGGTTATATGTTCTTCTGCTTCCTTTGATGAAATCTGTGGGGTATTTTTTCAAAATAGTTTGTCACTCTGTTTTAAGCAAGATGTAAATAACCTAGAATGCCTTATATCAGATTGAGGGTACCTGCAAAAATCCTTAAGCAAACCACAGGTATGTATCCAGTATTTTACTAGTCTGGTCAGTGAAAAGGAAGAGTGAGCTGCACATTTTGATGAACAAAAGCTAAAGAGAGATCATTGGTAGAGTTCAAGTTAAATAAGGCTGCAGCAAAAGTAGAAAAGCTGTTAAAAATTTCTTACCAGAGTTGGTGGATTTTGCATCCAGTCTTCATCTAAGCTTTCTTAAATTTAAAAATATTTAATATGTTTCCTTCATCTTCCTATCTGATCAGCTCTTTCTCTGACATCTCAAATTTTGCCCTTGAGTCTAAACAGGAAATCAGATTAATCTTCCTAGACCTTTAGTTTATACATTGTTTAGATGGATCTAATTTTCACTTGATAACTACATATTTACAGTTTACTTACTATTTGTAATGAGCACCAAGATTATTTGATTAAAGATAATTTAAGTGCAAACTACTGCAAATTCCAATAGAATGTGTGCCCTCAGAATTAAGTAGTTCATTTCTTACTTCATTATGTAGCCCTCAAATTTGCTTGTTTTAGAAAAATCTGTTTTTGCATTAGGTATTGCATATATATGACAGAAATTACTTTGTTACTTGCCAACTTGTTGTTAGTATGTCATATGACAATGTGAACTATCAACTTCTTGTTAAGCAATTGTTGAACAGAGGCTTGCAAAAATTATACAGGTTTCAAGTCTTGTGCTTATCTTTATGTGCTATCTGCATGCTGAAGCACAAAAGGTATAGTGGCTTTTTTGTTACCTAGAAGAAATCTAGGAATCAAGTAAAACTTTCAGTTTCTGGTTGGCACTAGCAATCTGCTGTGACAAGTTGCAATATGAACAGTCTGGTAGCTAAGCAAGAGAGTCACTACTAAGATTTTGTATCCTGCAGTGAGTTCTTATTAACAGTTTTAAAAAAAAATCAGTTCCTACAATCCCTGGTTTAAGACTAAAGTACTAAAAATCTTTGATATGAATGTTTAATGTTGCTTAATTAATTTAAATTGTACCAGCCATTAGCTTGCTAAGGCATTCAGTGAGGATTGAGCTACCAAGGGCCTCGTAAGTAGCAATTAAGACTATAAAATGGGAAATACGTGCAAGAAAGTGGTGTGCTGGTGCCTCCGTCTCTATGTTCGCTGCAGCACTGTGTCATTAGTTGGGAAAAAAATTAGAGCAACAGATATCAATAGACCGACATCATGAAAGATGTGACATTTTGTTTTAATCAAAGGCCTTTTAACCTACCTCATATTCCTGACCAGGATAATGGCTGCAGTTGACTGCTGTACATCCAGACAGTCTTGGTAGTGGTGCTCAGTGAGATTTTTGGAGTGCTCTGCTGGGGTCAGCAAAGACAAGGTGACCCAGCCAGCACAGAGCAACTTCAACCCAAACTACACACCACAGGACAGCTGAACTGTCACCTAAAACTGCAGTGGCTTCCTACATAAAGATAGTTGCCTTATAAATATACATAAATATACATAAATATAGATGTGAAGAAGCTTACCCCTAAAGCCAGGTTCTGTTTGGCTTCGGTTATTCAAGCAATTGAGGGAAGCAAGGGATGAGGAGAAAGGAAAAATTAGCATTCTGCTAATGTGGTACTGTGGTCTGGATAAAGCCCTAAATCTCAGGTCCTCAAAGGGTTTTTCACTTCTCATTCAAGTTCAGCAGCCTCACTGGCAACTGTTTGGTGTCTCTGTCTGTCTAGGACTGCCTGTTTGCCTGCTGGCACCTGGCCAAAGGAACACAGAAGAGACAGTAGCGTTCAAACTCATGACTCATTCACTATCTTCACCTCCTAGATGATCAGGACATAATGAAATACCTTTTGCTAAACACAAGTATCCTTTTCTGCAGTCTGTTATACCATTGTCTACATAATGTAGATTTTGTGAGGGGAAAAAAACATTTTAAGTTTCTAATAGGGAATTGAGAGTAGTATAGTGTTTGATTGAAAATCTTTCTAAATTAGTGAATCTATGAGTTTGTCTGAGTTTAGTTCAAAACTATGGGAATTTAACTCACAACTACTTTTTTAATCACCAACAGCAACTGCTGCAGGCTTATGGAACTTCAGTTGCTCAAGAGCTACTGTTAGTATTTTAATATCTGTCTCTTCTTAATCAGGAATTAAAAGTAGTCTTATTATTATTTACCAAGTAAAATAAATTTTATGGGCATAGTTTATGTTTTGACCTGTTTTTTTAATAAATTCTGTGTAGAAAGAAAAGACAATCAAAAGAATAATAAATATATGCATAGTATATCTTTACATGTTCTTAACATTTTGAAATGTTATTTGACACATATGGGTAATTTTAATGAATTTTTCCAGTTATATCAGCATACAGGAATTGTCTAATTGTGACTTTGAATTACTGTCATCTCCATTTACTCTGTTGTACCATAATCTTTCAAATTTTAGAATATATCTGAGCTATCAGAAACAAAATTAATGCAGTATACAAAAGTGTTCAGTCATGCTCAGGAAACTCCCATTGGATTCAGGGTATGTGAGATTTACCATAAATGTAAACTGCTTAGAGCAATTCTGCCTTACAAAACCTTGAAAAAGGTATAATTTAAACAACTTACTGTTCTACTAATCCTTTTGAAGTAGTGTACTTTTTCCATTAGCATAACAATAATAATTACAGTCCAGATGATGTAGAAGAACTTTATGCCAAGGTAAATCCAATTCAGTGAACTTTGTTGAGAGATGACAGTAAGGCTCTAAAAATATCCAAAAGAAAACTTTTTGTGTTAGACTAGGGACATTACTACATTCCTTTTTCCAAAGTGTCTGTATGTTTAATGAACTCTTTCTGGGTTAACTGTAGAATTGTTTTTAGACTAAAAAAAACCAAAAAAAAAGGTTGCCTTGCTATAAATATTTCTTTTCTATGTACAAATTTATACATAAGTTCAAACTATTATTCTCTCTTAAAAAGAACGGATCATCCGTACTTGAGCTGATGTAGTATCTGGGAAGATAGAAAGTCACATCCTAAGAAGGTCACTGTCATAGCATGTTTTCAACCTTTGTTGCATCAATATGGCATTTGCCTCTCTGTCTCTCTTCAGCCTCAAGCAGAAAGATAACTTCCAGATGATTTAGCTGTCAAATAATTTTGACAAAGAAAGTATGGTACATGGGGCTGGGAAGGCCTCCAAGATGTCATTTGGTTTGTGGAAGGTGGTCCAAGGCAGGACTAGTTGCTTCTAAATTACATCACATAGATATCTTTTATCTTAACAGATATCATTTTCTGGAAGTCTACAATGATGGCTCTAGATCAGGTTAAATATTAGGAATTTGTTTCTAACTGTAAATGTAGTACAGCAAGGACATTGATGCCTGGAGAACATTTCAGATGAGACACTTTTAAGTGCAAGACAAATGTTAGCCAAGACTGATGGAGTCAGCAGTGGCTAAGCCTGCCTTAGGCCAAGGAGGTGGATTGGATGAGCTTGTCAAAACAGGAAATAGGAATTTTCTGGCCTTGCACAGTGTCCCCCATCAGCAGCTCTCAGCACTCTCATGTCATGTGCCACATAGCATGTGCCTCTTCCCAGGAGGCTGTGCATCATTCGGGTTACTTGTGCTGCCTTTCTCCATGCATTTTTAGCAATAAAGCGGTGTTGTCTTCAAGCCAGTATGTTACTGTCTCTTGCTTGGGGTAAACATATGCTATGTGACTTCTACTTTTGAAAATATAGCTAAAACTCTAAATCAGATTGTTTAGGCCCTGCTAGGAGGTCACAAATATGATTATGACTGCAGCTGCAGTGTGCTTTCTCTGACATATAAGTCAGTAGGGTTAAACCTATTTGTGGTACTGAACACAAGCCAGCAAGGAAAGCTAAAAGCACACTGAGATGCACTGACAGGACCATAAGCAACAGTTTGAGGAAAGGGATTATTCCCTTTTGCCTGCCAGTGTGGTGAGGCTGTATATTCAGCATTGCATCCTGTTTTTTGATCTCTGCTCCCCAGTGCAAGAGGAATATCAATAAATGAGAGACAGTTCAGCAGACATCCACCAGAATGTTAAGGGGCATGGAGCATTTATCTTACATAGAGAAACTGAGGGAGCTAGATCATGCTTGAAAAAAAATGGTACAGGGAATACGTAATTACTGTCATTCAGTACTTAGAAATGAGTTGTAGAGAAGACAGAGTCTTAGAGATTCACACTGGAAGAATGAGATAATGGTCACAAGTTGCAGCAAAAGAAATTCCTACTAGACATAAGGAAAGGAAAGTCATAAAGTGCTCAAGCTGTAAATGGTGAGACATTGAAATTTTCTATTTTTGAGATATTCAAACCTTAACTGGAAAAGATCCTGAGAAACCTAATGTTACCCTACTTTCAGTACAAGGTTAGGCCAGATAACCTCAGAGATTACTTCCAATCCAATCTCTTTGTGATTCTGATTCAAAGCATTATAGTTCACTGTAGTTACTCAACCTTCAGAGAAGAAATGTCTCAGAGAACTTCAGAAGAGTTCAGTCTTTCATGGGAAAGGGAACTGAGATGAGAGTATCTAGCACCCTGCCCAATTGCATCTTCAAATCTCCAGTGATGGAGGCTCTACCACATCCTTGGGTAGGTCATCCCAGAGACTGATTGTTTACACTGAAAAAAAAATAAAAAATCTTTCTTACATCAACATGAAACCTCTCTCAGTATAAATTGCATGTTTTGTCTGTTGTCTTCTTTGTAGCCATCCTTTACATACGGCAATACTTTAGATACTGTGATGAGATCTCCTTTCTTCAGGGAAAAATGCCTAACTCCTTCAGTCTTTCCTCATTGGGACAAGTTCTCCAGCCCTTTGATCATCTTTGCAATCTTCCTTTGGAACATCTTCATCTGTGTCTTTCTTGAATTGTGGGCACAAGAACTGGACACAGCACTTCAGGTGTGACCTAAGCAGAATAGAATCATCACATCTCCATCTCTGCTAGTAATGTCCCTGTGGATGCAGCCCATGATCCGATTTGCCTTTGCTGCTGTAGCAGTGCTCTGGGAATTCACGTTCAACTGCTTGTCCATCACAACCCCCCTTTCAGGAAGACTGCTCCACAGACACAAAGATCTAAGTCTGTACTTTGCTCTTTAGTTGTGTTTTCCCAGGTGTAGGACTTGGCACTTGTCAAATGACCTTAGCAAAAGAAAGAACTTCTTTGGCTGAGTATGCATGAGAGGACAAAAAGAATGACTATGTCTCCATGATGGAGTGTATAAGAGGATCTGGAGTGTATTGCAGGATCTGATTATTATTATTATTAATAATAATAATAAATCCTGTAACATTCTATCAGGATCACATTTGTCCTCCATAGAGTAATAACAGCTGTGCTGGGCTAATTTTGAAAGGATTTTGTATGATCTGGATATAAGCTAAGAAAATGCGGTTGTGCCAGAGGAAATGAGAAATCATAGGCTTTTTTAAGAAAACCATACTAAGGAAATGACATAGAGTTCAAGCTACTGATCACTTTAGTTTCTGGAACCTGCAGTCCTTTTTCTGGGCTATATTTTATGAGGAAAAGGCAAATGACTTTTTCTTTACTGAGCAGTTAAATTGAATGTATGGCACATGTAACATTTAAAAGGAAATTATAAATATGTTGATTTACCAACAAACAGAAGCTCTATCACTCTTCACTGTTGTAATCACTATACTTTGAGGTCTTAGGTCTCATAATTGTTCAATTTAAAAAATCAGTTCTAACCTACTTTTGCTTTAATGTAATGTTATGTCAATGACACTACTTTTACCAGCTATGCTTCTCATGTTCCAAATCATATATGTAGGTATCAAAAGAGAGTGAAAAATGACTATAAAGTATTTCTTTTCAAGAAAGAGATGGATCAGTACTACTATAGTATATATTGCTAGTGTAGTATATATTACTACTGCAGCTAATGACAGCAAAATTAAATACATAGGTTAGATTTTTACATACATACAAACACCAAGAATATCTATTACAATTAAAGTAATTGGTTAACTGGTGTATTTACTAGGATAAAAGAAAGACTTTTTTATAAAAAAATGTCAATGTGAGGTTGAATTTACAGTTTTGTTTTTTTTTTTTTTTAAATACATATTTTTATAGCTTACTCTGTGCATCTGTAAACCTGATTTAAATAAAGAGCAGCATTTAGTCTTGCAGTTTTGGAATGGAATAGGGACTTTGTACTTCTGTCCTCTCCTCTTACTAGTTCTGAGTTCTACATTATATACTAAGTCAATGTCCTTTCACACTGGTTCTGATGTGCTGTACCCTCATCTTACTCTCTGCCAAGCATCTGGTGTTGCTTGCTCAAAAGCTTTAGAGCGTGAAACTATTCAGTCTTCATTCCTTCTACTGATGGTAAGTGAAGAGACAATTTTGACATGTACCTATTTCTGCATGCGTTCAACACTATGGAAAGGTTTCTTGATACAATCACATCATCTTTTAAGCACTTCAGTGAACAGATTTTTCACTTTCTTTTCCATAAACATATAAACTATTCGTCGTTTCAATCAGTGCAAATGTTTTTAAATTTATAATTTTTGTGATAAAATAAATAGAACATTTTTATACACTGTCTTCAGCAAAATTTGCCCTTTTTATCTGAGAAACATTGACATTCCTATAGTGAATATAATTTCTCTCCTATGAAAATTACTTTTGCTTTGTAGAAGAGAAGTTAAACGGAGCTGAAAAGGTTCAGTTGTATTGCGAATTGGCAGAAATATTATTCATTTGCTTAGATACATTTGAATTTTCTGCACATTTCTGATAACATAGTAAAAAGACTACAAATAAAAGGCATACATAGCATGTTTTAACCTTAACAACCAAGACAGTAAACTCAAAACCTAATACATTTATCATGTGATATCTTTTCAATTTGCCATAAATTTCTTGATGTTATTACTTCCTGTTTGAAGCCTACGGATAGCTTGGAAACTGAGATCCCCAAGAGGCAGTAGCTAGACCGCTATGATGCAATGCCAGCTCACAAGTTCCATATCTGGGCTCATGTTTGGATTCTGCTAATGTTACACTATCAGGAAAATTAATAATGGTACACTGGAGGAAATTGTGTCCAATATTTTCAAGTGCCAAGTACCTGAGCAGTAACTTTGATCACTCAGTGGTTTGGGGTTTGTGTCTGCTTCAGTAAAAATGAAGCACATATTTTGACCTACGTAGAGAATGGAAGGATATTTGATGGTTTCATCTAAATGCTCTCTAAAATAACAAAACCACTCATTTCTAGTTGTTTGGTCCAAGGTGGTAGAAAAAAATGCAATGGCAAGAGGTAAATTATCTTTTTTTTGCATTCTGCAAATGCTGTAGTTTAAAAACTAAATGTATTACATGGATGTGTATACATATGGATGATTTTCTTTTAATGAACATGTCTGTGTGTGCACCTCCACACATATTATTGTGACACTTTCCAGCAAGTTGTCTAAAGAAACATGTACCTTTAAGCCTGTGAATAGTTAATCTTATTTCAGCAGCACAATTTGGATTTAGTCAATCACATTCATGACCACATCCTTCACAATACTGGGCTTTTAGTATGCAACCCAGTACTAGTTGAACACACTGAAGAAAATATATATTAACTGATAGCAGTAGCTTTGAGTGAGATTAGGTCACTGTGTTTTGTGATATTTGTCCAGTCTGTCTGGTAGAAGGCTGAACAACCAGTAGCAATTTGGAGGTGTAGCAAGCACCTATGACACCCTGCATCCTGATGAACCACTTCCAAACTGCAGAAGCATTGCAGCTGTTACTCTCTGAAAGAGCCTTTAATTTTATCTCAGCAGGGTCAGCAGAGCAGCCATAGAAATTAAGCAGTCTTATGGGGATGACAGATGCCTGTGAGCTAACATCACTTGTTACCCAGAAATGACATTGAAGGCAGATTCAGGATTGGATTAAATTAGAGATGAGAAAGTTCATGAACACAGAGAAAAAGCTAAACTGGTTAAATTTATATACCTCCTCAGCAGACCTCTCTCTGACTACTTTGTCCAGATACCAACTTAATGAACTAGTTTGTAAAGCAACCTGATCTTCTTCTGTCCATATAAAAATTTTCTTTGAAGTTTATTTGAAGAAAGTTGAAAGGAGCCCTATCAGGGACTCCCAAGCTTCATTAAATTGGAATAGAATGGTGATAATGGATAGTCCAGGGAAAAGACTAATAAGTTACTCAGAGCTGCTATAATTAGGAAACAGCAGCGGCTGTAAACTGATTACTCTTGTGCAAAGTTGGTACAGTCATAAAAGATGCTGATATCTAACGTAATAATAAGACCTAAGAAGTTTCTTAATGTAATCCACCAATATTTTTTATTGAATACTTTAGGCTGATAAAATCTGACTTGTGTTTAATGAATAAATAAGTCTTTGCCTATGCATTAGTGGAGAATATGAACTATTTTCTTATTTCCAATTAGAAGAATGAAGAGAAATCTGATTCTAACCATGCTTTCTTCTCTTAATAGGACAAGAAATATTAAAACTTCCTTGACTAAATTAGCTCTATTTTCTTCCCAATTTAGTGCTGACCAACCTAGATGACTTCATGCAAAAGGATGCAATACTGATAATAATAGTTCAACCTCCTGACTATCACATTACAAAATGCATGTAGATCTTCCACACAATGGAAATGGAACTTTAGTTCAGGTGATGAAGAGATCTGATCGAAGCTTCTTAAAAAGACAAACAAGGATGTCAGCTTCTGGAATGCTCTATCCCTAAACATACAAAGAAGGACTAAGATGTTCATGAATATCGTTGAGTTACTAGTGTTTGAATTCAGAGATGTTAGAGAAGGCTGTTTGTTTGCCAGCTCTACTGAAAGTTTTCCTACTAATAAATACATAAGCGGCATATAATATTAAAACAGGTAATAGTCATAATGAAATTGATTCACATATACGAAATATACTATTTCCTCCCTGGAGTGAATAACATTTTTTGCCAAATACTTTTTTTAGTGTTTTAAATTCAGGTTCAGATGTTAAAGTCTTGAGAAAAAAAAAACAACAAACCAGTGACAAGTCCACTACTTGCTACATAATTGCAAAACTTCTTTCCAAAGTTATGCCTTTTTGTCAAAGGCAAAAACACTGTTCAGTACTTAGATGTGAAAGTTATAGTCAAGTGGCAAGGCTTCCTCAGATTTCCTGTTGCATATGCCAGTGTTGGGTGTAACCATGAAGAAAATAAACCTTTGAAAAATTATTATCTCCTGTGGATAGCTCAGATAAGTATGTCCTAAAATCTGCAAGAAAGTCACAAATAGTCTTTATATTTACTTAAATATATCAGTATTATTGACTGCATATGAATACAAAAATGAAAAAAGTACATTTACTTTTCAAGCAGGAAGATAGTCATAACTCTTTTTGTTTTGATGGGCCTTTTTTTTTGCTAAGTTAATACATGAGATTTTCATGGATATTCAGAAATCAAGTCAGGTTGGAAACTTGCCATCTTTACCATAAATTGGAATAGCTTCTTCCTAAAATCTTATCACTCTACTCATCTTTAATTTTAATGTCTTATAGGAGGTTGTAATTGAATCACTTTATTACATAATTTCACCGTATTGTATTCACTCAAAAAAAAAATGCTAAAACTTCTCTATTTCACCTTTACCTATAGCATTTTAAGCTGCTCATTTGTTCTGCTCACCTCTGTCTTTGTGTTCACAAGCCACCCTGTATGGTCAGCAGATTGTCCTCTGCATATCCTTTAACAGAGATGAAGAAGGATGGGCAGGTTGCGGATAAGATTTCCTGTCCTTGTTGCTATCCTCTGCTCCAGGACAGCCTCAAAAAGAGATGAAGTTGAAAACAGAGTCCTTGCAATGGCTATGCAAAATGTCAACATTTCTTGCCACCATATTAAAGAAACATGTCTCCATACTAGGCATCTTCTGCTGTAAATTTATCCTGGCTGCATTATTTAATTGCATTTACATGTGAAACAGGACACAGCATAGCCAGCTTTGTTTTCAAACATATTTTCTATGTCATCTACAAATAAGATGTTTTCGGTTTCAGTTCTCTTTCTAAAGGGTAACTTACTGGATACATAAAGGTCCTTACAAGCATTCAGACTCAGGGATTTTATTCAAGTAATGACATCTCATAAAGTTGCCATGCCATCCTTAAAGCTCTTTTCTTCCCTTCAAAGATAAAGATTTTCTATCTATTTCCCATATTCATTTTATGTTATGATCTGCAGACAAAAATTCAGACTCTATTTCACAGTACTCGTCTCATTTTCCCTTGTTTAAAGTTCAAACCTTCTACTTGGAGTACTTGGGTGACTGTTCTGGACAGACTGCTCAAATATTTTTATCCTTAGAGAGTTTTGAATTAAATCATCACACCGTTAGTCATGTAGTCTGTAGAGATAGTCACTCAGATACTAGAAAAAAGATTGCTATACTTAGAGATAGGGCAGGCATTGCATTCTGCACCTGCACTGAAGCCAATGGAAAAATTTGACTTAAGGTACAGAAATAGTCAGTCAAATAAACATTGTCCTTATTTTCAGAGTGACAGAACTTACTTTCTTTCTTTCTTTCTTTCTTTCTTTCTTTCTTTCTTTCTTTCTTTCTTCCTTCCTTCCTTCCTTCCTTCCTTCCTTCCTTCCTTCCTTCCTTCCTTCCTTCCTTCCTTCCTTCCTTCCTTCCTTCCTTCCTTCCTTCCTTCCTTCCTTCTCTTTGGCTGAAAGGGTTTCTTAGTGCCTTGGAGAGAAAAAAAAAAAAAGATCATAAGTATTATGCAGCTACAGTAAAAAGATATCTTCGTAAACTAACAGCCAAAGCATTTCCATCTCAACCACAGAATGAAGGAAAAAAAATTATCTTGAAATGGAAAACTTATTTCCCTGCAACTGTTGCAAACTGGTGAGATTGATGATCCCTCTTGTTGCCTTTCTTTTTGTACTGTGCCTGAAAAGCTCTTCAGTTGCCCACAATACATTGTTCCATCAAGGAACAATAGGTTGCCAGATATTTCTAGGTCTCTGGACTATGAGTTGGAAGGACTGAATTTCCTGACAGTGATTATTTGTGTGAAGACAATGAAGGATCAAAGAAATAGGTCCTGTATTGTATGAAGGACAGCCCTGTGGTAAGAGACCACATTTAGGTTTATAATGTTATTCTTCCTCTCACTAAAACTCACCTTGCATGTTACTTTGGCATATTACTTTGTGAGTCAGATAAAATATTGACCCTCTTGCAGGGTGTTAGCTGATGTAATTATGATTATGATCTTATTATGATCTTAAAACAGTCTTTCCGTTATTTTTTTCATTTTTTGAAAAAATGAAAATTGTGAAAAGAGATGAGGAATCAATGTGTTATTCTTCTCTCCGGTAATAATACTTTCTGTATTATACAAGTAAAGGATACTGCAGACTATCTCTATGGTACTATTTATTTAGATTTCTATCACTAGCTGTTTTAATAGTTCAATAGTGAATCTTTCCAAGCAGGTGTATTACACTGGGAGGACATAAGGAGCTTTCCCTTCATCACACATATTTTATGTCAGGTTTGGTCATAATCATCCACTCATAAGGAAAGGAACTGCTTGTCTTGCATCCTCATAAACACACCATCTGAAGGAATCTGAAGACGCATCCTCAAAGAGTGAGGTCACAGCAGTATTTCAGTTCAGATAAGGAACAAATTTTTGAAGTGAATCTCCTTGTTGCCTCCATTCACCGCACTTTAGATTATGCTATAGAGCAGTCTTAGAGGCCTAGGATCTCTGTGAAAAAAAAGGCATAACCTAAGAGCATGTCTAACACATGCCAGTGGCCAGTGGGGTGCAGTCCAAGAGGCCAGGCTGGAGTCAATGTGAAGGGAAACCCCTAAGGTGCATGTAACCTGGATGATGACACTTCAGCAACAGTTGCTTTGCCCTAGTGATCAATTCTTATAAGGAGATGCTACTGCTGTGTTTCTGTGGAGCTAATGTAGACATATATTGAATTGTACAAGTGATTGAAAGCACTGGAAAGAACAAGATGCATCAGAGAATTACTATGTATTTCTGCATCGTAGAACCCAATCAAAAGAGTAGATAAAAGCTGTAACTTAGTACTCTGGGTGTGGAACATAGCACTCGTCTTTCAGTTGTTAAGTCTATGAATATGCTTTCTAGCCAGATCTCCACTTAAACACAGGGTCTCAGAGCAATTCTACAGTTTGATATTCAACACAAATTTTCAACATCCTGAATCCTGTCTCAAAGTAACACATATTGGTAGCAATGTGTTTTAAAAGTCTAATTGCCTAAGGTGGAGCCAGGTCTACCAGAGACTTGAGGACTCATGTTAAAATGTCAAAAAGAAATTGGTTGTATTAAAGAAAAACTTATCTTTACATTAGTTTTTATAAATCCACCCAGGACCAGGACCTCTTATTTCACACTTCCTAGTAAATTGGGCATACTCTTTACTTGGTTCAAATCAACCTCTGCTCTGAGTATTTCATATCATCAGAGAGAGGGTGTCATGGGATGAGGGAGTGAGGAATCGTTCATATTAATAATTGTGTCTAAATTCTCTGTAAAAATAACTTTCATGTGATATTTTTATCACATTGCCTGTGCAATGTGTTTCATGCAAAATTGGAAATGGCCTTTTCCTCTTCAATATTTTCATATGCTGCTTCCTACATTAGTCCCCAGTCTGTGACACTAGTCAGTGCCACAGCCATCGCCTATACACATCACACGAATTGTTGATGTGGATTCATGACCAATAGCTTTGAAAAGCTGGTTATGACAGACCTGCAATGATGCTTTATCATACTCTTCACAGTTTCTATCCACTTTCTGTTGGTTTCTCATCAATTTTTCCTCTGTTCATTTTAGATAACTCCAGCAAACACACTTAGCTTTGTTGTAATAACAAGATGAGTACTTGGTAAAGCGTTCATTTCATGGGCTTATTTGGTGCTGGTCATTGCAATATCAAGACAGCTCTACTGTGTTCCTGCTATGCTAGTCTAGTGTTCCTTTAGCTGAGCTGCTAGGAGATTGAATAAGAGGTGGGAAATTAATTGCTGTTTGTGCTGAAGACTTAATGTGTAAGGACAAAGGAAACAGTGCATGTCAGTTTTTGTTTTTGTTTTTGTTTTTTTGCAAAGGCCTGCAAAATGATAATTTTCTTTATTTTTTCCTAATAGCTAATCCTATCTTTTTATGATAGAGGAAGAACTTACCCTTAAGGAATAGTAAACTATTATCTTCTAATTTCTGTCTTTATATTTAGAGGCCTGAAGGTATGACTATGCAATAGCTGTTACTATATATTGTTTTGCAGTGTTATCAGTGAAACTGCTGTATCTTCTGTAACACTGAGAGTCTTGCAGATTTTTTATTTTTCTTTCTGATAAAGCCCTTAGGGAGTACTAACTATTCCTAACATATCCTGAATAAGCTGAAAGGAGGAAGAGTGTGATAAAATAGAAACAAATAGTCTCATATTAGTGTGGTAAATTGTGAGCCAATATTATTGAAATCAAGACAGACATTGAGACATGTATTTGTGACACATGGCCTAGAGTTGGTAATTGTGTGCCACAAACATAGATTTTAAATTGTTCACTTACAGAGAAGAGAGAGATTGATAAATTTTATTTGGAAGGCATGAAATTAATCTTTTGTCATAGTAATGAATTCATTCAGCCTTTGTCTGTCAAGCTGAGCAAGTAGGGAATTATTAAACATAAATAATGATATAAGATAAATAAATACATACGCACACAAAAGTAAAAAGTATCTTTGGACTGGGTTTGCATAGTTTTTTGGATTTATAATCACTGTTCCCAAGGAATTCTATACATGGACAGAAAAAATCTTATTCTAACATAATTCCAGCTGTGTAGTCAATCCTAATTTAGCATTTCTGAACACTGGAGTTAAAACATAAAGCTATGTTGTGAGAATTACATCTTAGTGAGACTGTAGGAAATCTTCCTTAACATTTGTCAATTTATTTGAGGTTTGAAGTCCTCTTTAATACAACCAAGAAGAGTAATGAGATATTGCTTAGAGGGTCTCACCAGCAGTATTACTGGAGCTGAATTTATTCTCTCTCTAATAGATGGGAACAACTTGTCCATGAATCATCCTGAGAAAATCTTTCTTTGTGAAGATTTTCATGTCTGAAACTTCTTGCCATAGTAAAATACAAAGTTTCAATAAGATACACAATCAAATAAAAAGGATATGTAGAAATTCCAAATCTTTATACTTCCACACATGAAAAAAAGAGATTTTTTTAAAAATAATTTTGTGGAATTTAAGCCATTACATAGTGTTAGGAAAGACAAAGCTTTTGCAAAATCTGCAACAACTATAGGATTCATTCTGAATTCAGAACTTACTGGGAGATGTCTTGATCCAAAACCTATTGTAAACAATGAAAAAACTTTTGCTAATTTAGACAAATTTATATTTCTCACTATTTATCTCACTAAATATTTAATTACTTATTTACACCTTAAATCTGACATTTGAAGATATTTTATTAAATTCTTTACAGTTAGTATTTAAGCAAAAATGCCTCTCTTGGAGTATTAGATTAGGTGTTAAACTGTCTTATGCCTATGATTATGGCAGCAACTGAACGGAAAGCTAATGCAATACAGCAAACATGGTGAACTCTAGATATTTCTACCAAACGATCTCTGCTGTACCAAGATGAATTGGGCAGCCCCACAACCAGGATGATTAAAAAAAAATTATACTTCAGCTTTCAGAGTCACTAGGGAAATGTTACT
This sequence comes from Urocolius indicus, assembly GCA_013401255.1. Taxonomy (NCBI): domain Eukaryota; kingdom Metazoa; phylum Chordata; class Aves; order Coliiformes; family Coliidae; genus Urocolius; species Urocolius indicus. The sequence goes on from WBNH01010359.1 coordinate 352,112, forward strand.
CTGTATATATATGTATAAAAAATCTGTAGAAAGATTTGCAAACAGTTTTTGGCTTTTTCCTCTGAGTGAGTTATAGCTGTGCAAATGTCCACTGAATGATAAAAATCCCTCTACTAATTAGCTCAGCTGATTTGAAATACTGTTAAATGACCAGCAGACATATTTTTCATAATTATTTAATCTGAATGTAAGGTACAATAATGGATTAATTTCAATTTTGTACCTCTGCTGAAAAACTGTTGGAAAAAGCACTCCAAAAAGTCAGAGTAATGAAATGTGTTTGTAGGCTTCTGCTTTTCATATACAAAGCAAACAATGAATATGTGATTACATAACTCATATTCCACAGCAACAAGAAAATCTTCTTGAGTATCCTGTTTGTAATGTAGCATTCTTCTCCAATGTGTTATATTGTGAGTTGCTTTAAAAGAACATATTAGCACACATCATTAATTCCTATTACTCTTTTGGTCTATAGATGGATTCACTTCTCCATTTTGTGTCCTTCCAACAAATCTAATGCGTTACACTTGGGTCTAAGGCAGGTTTTGAGCTTCTCAAAATTTATAACAAAACTTCTGGCTCTAATTGAGCAAGACACTTTTTAAAGTTATACCATGCTGACAGTAAAATGCCATTGTTTGTTTTTTATAGATCATGGCAGGGTTCTATGCAAAAATGTTGGGTTTATATTGCACATAAAAAGAAGACCTCTTTCTGGGCGACTTTCTCAAAACATAAATATTTCAAGAATTGAAAGAGAGTTTTCATTTCCTCTGTCCCCAAGTAAAACATAAAACAAATGTATAGCCCTACCTGTCACATTGCTGTCTGCCTCTTGGCACTCAGCATGGGGAACACAGTGGAAAAGAGCACCTCGTAGAGAACATATGTCCTTGTGTAACTTTGAATATCAGGTCATAAACTATCACAGTATTTTAAATCGAATATGTAACACCATTTATTTTTCATTACAAGAATGTTTCTTCCTCTTTAGTTCGTAATGATCTGTGCTTTATTTCATGATATGAAGGAGCTCTAGCTGTCTCTCCACAGCCACTCCAGCAGGTCTCACTGTGCCAGGGGAATTCAGGTCATGCTCAGGAATGCAACACACACATTCACGTCTTTGGAAACGCCTTTATACTGTAGGCAGCTACATCTCTTTCATTTCCAGTTTCTGATCTGCTGGAAGTAGAAGTGAGGATCTGTTGCCAAGGTTGAAACTCATTTTTCATGCAGTTTATTTTTCTACATAAATATAAATAATGTCATTGATGAGACAGACAAATGATTTTCCACTGATTATGGAGCAGATGTTACATAATCTGTGTGAAACATTGCAGCTTGTGTTTTCTTTCATCTTCCCCTTTGTTGGATATTTGAATAAACCATGGAGCTAATGAATAAACCATGGAGTGCACACTAAAGCAGACTGCACAGGTTGCTGATGGACAGCCTGGTCTCTGCAAGCCAAACTAGGAAGCTCAAAGAGAACTGGTGCATGAGTCACTCATAAGTAAGGGCAGGAAGAAAAACCCCAAAAAGATACTGAAACAGCTCTACTGCACAGCATATTTAGAGCAAAACTGAGCACAGAGGTATGGTTGATGCTGGCTTGAGTCCGGACAGGAGATTGAATGACTTTGTGAGATCTCCTTTAAACTTATTTTCCTTGATGCAATTGCAGACAGAGTTCTGTGCTGTGTTGAATAGTCCTAAGCAGTGAGGTTGGCTCCAGAGCAAATAGGTCCCACATAATCTTTCTTTGGCCTGTGTCTCACCTAACACAATAGCGTGAATGAAATAACTTCTCCTGGGCTATTTCTGTACATAGGTGGTATCTTTTCTGCCAGTCTCCTGTTTATCTAAGCTCAGAAAAGTCGGAACCTGGAATATCCTGAACCCTATAAGTGTGAGGCCCTGTTAAGTAAGGCATGCTCTGGAAGAAGAACACCTACCTGGTACCTGGTACTGGAGTACTAGCCCTTCACTTCTGAGGAACCTAGAGGATCATCAATCTCTGCTCCCTTTTGCACACAGAACATGTTTACCTCTGGCTTTGGACAAATGGATTAGTATTCTTTTCTGCAAATAACACTTTTTTCTGCTTTATATCTAGAGTTGCATCTGAAAGAGCCCACAGGCATCTCAGCATACACTGTTGATTATGCATGGAAACAGCAGTGATTAAATAAAAATATTTCTCCATATTTTCTTTTGTGTCTCTACTCTCAAAATAACAGAAGATTGATCACAAAGAATTTCAAGACACTTTATAAACTGGCAGTAGCTATGTTTTCAATATGTATTTTAGTGAAATCCTCAAGAATGCTGAGCCAGAATTACTTCTGGCACCCCTTTTACATTTCTATTAATTGTAAGAGCTATCTAAACTAGTTACAAGGTATTGAATCCTCTCAAAAATTTACAACCTGATGGATGTAATGCCTGTATTATGTTAGTTAGTTTACTACAGCTCTGAAGGAAAAGGTGGGATGGTATCTTATACTAAATTTAACTAACTTAAAAAATGAAAAGAATTTGAGTTTTTCAAAGTCTACAATATTTATAAAAGTATTTAGAGTACAATTTTGTTCCTAGCCCCTGGATGCAGATGTATTCTCAGTTATGTACTTATTTTTTTAAACTGCTGATCAGAAATAAAACATTACAAATTGTCTTACTGTGTTTTACATCATCAATGGGAGAAAAAAGAACTATAGAAGAAAGAACTCAAAAACTGATGTGGTCGTTTCTGGATTTTTTTTTTTTTGAAGTTCAAGCCATACATTGAATGAGTTTCTGCATCTCTACAAATCTTGAGGGAAATAAGCTGGTCTACAGAAGCAGATTTTGTTTTGCTAAAAATCTCCACATAAAATTGTCTACAGAATGTTACCATGTTAGACAGAACAATATGTCACAAGGCTTAGGACATATTCTGATTACAAATATTTAATCATGTTTATTTTCTGTATTATACACATCTTTAGAAAATGGAAAGGAACAGCATACAGCAGTTTGTGACAAATCAGCAACATATTTTATCCATTTTTCTTCAATTTTTCATGTCAGAACATCTTAACTTTGTTATATTCATATGTTCTTGAAAGAATTCAATGATGAGAAGGAACAGTTATATGTCACAGAGAAGCATCAATTTATCTTGTTATTCTGTTATGGTGTTCTCATGTCTGCTGGCAACCGTTTTTTTGCATTGCTCCTATTCATTTGATGACTGGTATACTGATGAAAAGACCTGAATTCACTTTTCATTTCCCACAACAGAATTAATATCAGGTAATATATGGTTTTTAAGATATAGTAACATATATTACTGGTATTTGCTTTTTACCTGTACATGAAATCATAACTCCTTTGAAATCCAAATGCATCTTACCATTACTTTTAATGAAGATGGAATTTTACTCTATACATTACAGAATATGGAAAATTTCTTGCTTTAATATCAGAGATCTTTCTTTAACTTTCTTGGGCCCCAGAAGTCTGTTATTTATTATTATTGTTGTTGTATTATTATGAATGATAATAAAAAAAATAACAATAATAATGATGTTATTATTGAGTTAACCATCTTGTATCAAAAGATGACGGAATGGCTTTAGAAGTTTTTTTTTACAGCTGTAAATATTTTAGCATGACCACAGAAGAAGTAAAAAATCTGCTGAAGGAGCCCAGCTGAACCTCAGAAAATGGATTCACTTAGTGGTTTTGTATCTCTCCTGCTCCTGAGATGGATACAAAGCACTAGAGTTGTATATTCCCTCATCCCTACTAAATGAGGCAAAAAAATGCATTCTCTCTTTTAAAGGCAAAACCTTAAGCCTTCTGTATTTTTCTTCTACAAAGATCTGCCAGGGACCTTGCTGAAAAAGTGAAGGCAACTGTATTTAAATTTCATGATGACAAAACATACGATTCAGTTCTATTGAAAAATGTTTAGTTATGTTAACAGTGGAATTTCAAAACCACATTTATCACATTTAACCCTAATAATAAAACAATTCCCATTTTAAATGAAAAACATAATTCTGCACTTCATCACTTTTTTTCTTATTGTACTATCCTCAAACATAACTGATAAATACATAAACACAGAAATCTTATTGTTATTGCTGTAATTGTGTCCCTTATACTTGGTAATTTTGCTTTCTGCTGACATATTATGGCATCTCTTCCTCTCAAATGACCCAAAAAAATGAGAGAATGAAAATGAATAAATCTGACTTGTCTGAATTCAAACCACTGCAATTGGTTTTCAGTCTATAATTTGTCTTTTTATGTAATCTGATATTGTGATTACCATCCATATACATGGCTTCTTATATAAAATGTGTTTCTCTTGTTGACACATTCACTCTGCAAACCTTCCCGTGGCTACGACTCAGGACAGGAAGCCACGTTAGAGCCTGAGAGCAATACTTTTCAGGACTTGGAAACAAGGACTGTTTCAGTGAATAGAGAGAATAATTCCCGGTCCATCACAAAGCAGTGTGGAGACAGTTGCAACTTTCATGGAAACTTTGCAGTGGATTACAGGACAAAGGATGCTTTTTCTTATCCTGCAAGGCTGTTTGAAGGAAAGATATTTGTCTTGCTCAATAAACAGTAATTGCAGAGCTAAGTAGTGATACTCATTTTTTGGTGGGAAAGAAAGCAAAAATAGGCACTGTCTGATGGACTGAGTAAAAACCCAGCTACCCTAGCTGAAAAACTGACATGGTTGTGTTAGGAAAGATGGTACTTTTTTCTTGGACTACCCATTAACAATCAGAAAAAGAAAAAAATCTCATTTTAAAGAAAAGGTCCAAACTCGACATATTTCTCTGTGAAAGATTTGTGAATATAGGTTTTTCATAGCTTTTTGTCCAGGGAATAACAAATCCAATTTTTTAAAATTCAATTTAGAAAGAGAATCTATGTGTCAGCTACTCTGCTCTGTAAATCTGAAAAAAATACCACATACCATTAACAAAGTTCATGAAGCTTTTTTTATTCCCTTCTGTAGCACATGCCTCTGAATGCCTATATGAGTGAGTGTAAGGAACAAATCTAGCACATATTTTGTTTCTTCCCATACCTTCAGGCAGGGTTGTTCCTCCAGGAGACAATGCAAGGCTTCTTCTGTCTCTGAAGAGGATGAGTTATTGTATAAATAATGACACAAAATACAACACGGGATAAAAGACATAAATCTTTTTAAGCATAGTTTGTAAACGGAACTGGTTTGTGTCCCTAGCTGATTTTATGATAATGTCCAGTGAATACCAAGGGAGGTAGGCCAAGGATACTCCTATGGATGAAATAAAGGTCTGATTAAACTATTTCAAAGAGAAGAGCCAGGGAAAAACGCCTGTTTATTTCAGCAGGGCTTGGATCAGCCCCCAGCTAAGTTGTCTCCATGTCAGTACTATATATATAGTTCCCATATGTCTTCAGGTAGGCACACTAAAAGGAGTAGGTGTTTTTTGAGATTATGAAATTGGGAAAAACCTTTCTTATGTTTACAGATAACTCTTTTAAGCATACACATTGCAGTTATGCAATGTTTTACCATACCTATAGGCTTTAATACAGATTTCAAGCACTTCAGATGAATTCAACACAAAGTGCTCAAATGCAACATCATATGTTATTTCAGTACATAATGAATCCCAAAGGATTGCTTCAGTGGCAGGCAGCTGGGAAAGGGTCAAATTCCTTTGGATGTATGTCTATAGGCTAAAAAAATGTTTGTGGCAGTCTTGAGGTGTGAAGTACACTGTGGACAAAATTGTGGATGGCTTCTCCATCCAGATTTCAGGAAATGCAGTGCTTAAATAGTGAATATTAGCCTAGATCTGCTTATGTTTACTTTGGGGCAGTGAGATAGTACCATTGCAGTCTGCCCTTGATACTAGATGATGGTATTCCAGTATGTGAAATTTTTGCTGACTGGGATTTATTGTTCAGTGATGTATGGAGCTTGGAAAAGAGTCAGGAAATGCCAAATGGCTTTTTGATATAGCAAGGCCAGAAGCAGAAGACTGTAGTTCAGAAGAGTGGAACTGGTGGAAAGATAAAGGCAAAGAAGAGCTCTGGTAGACTGGGAGGGAGTCTGGCTCAAGGTCAAAAGGTTACTGATGAATATTCCTGTGTTTTTGGTTAATGCAGTAGAATTTTATTTTGGTTGCTCTTCAGAATTATGCATTAGTCTTAGTTGAAAGCCAGGGTTAAACCATGATAGTTACTTAGACAAAGATCAACATGAAAATTCACTGGAGTGAATTCAAACAAATGTCTGAAAGAAGTGCCACCATTTTGGACAACTACATTATTTTTTAGTGCACTGCAGAGAATGAGTTATCCAGTTGTAGTCCTACAAAGACTGAATTGGGAGCCGAGGCATTAATTGCAGTAATCGTAGAGAAATGACAGTGTACATCTTCTGTGGTGAGGTAACAAAGTCAAAACGAATGATGGATTTATAATATCTACTGAAAAGTCAGAATTTATTGAACTCTTTATGCCTGAGGCTTTCTGGACACATCTAAATTACCCAGATCTGACACACTAATTTCATGTTTGAGAATTCAGTAAGTTATTATCTTCACTCTGACTGACAAACAGAACTCAGGAGGAAAGTGTCATTGACAGTCTGTGAAGAGAGAGGATTGCAGGTAGTTTTTTGGCAGACTATCAACCTGAAATCTAAAGGGCAAATAAGCACACTAACTAACTTCTTTTTGCAAAGACAGTCTAAAATACAATTAACTCAGAGGGTTCTTTCTGTGGTTCACCTGGCAAGAGTCTAAGAGAATTGAAAGAGTTATACATGTAAAGACGGGCAGAAGTAGAACAGATGAGTGTGCTGTGATTATTATGCCTTTCAAATGTTTACTAAATCAAAATAATTATCATTGAAAATAACTAGATAACAATAACTGTTAAAATTAACTATACAGAAATACTGCAAGAATATCTAATAAAAGACAGCAAGGTTTATGAATGTAGGTGTCTGTCAGACATTATCTGAAGTTATGCAACCATTATGATGCAATATTTTGCATTATCACACATTACTCCTTGGAGGCATAGTTTAAGCGTTTTTCCAGGAAATTTCTTAGTAGTTTTTGGTACCAAGTGAAATTCAGATGTGTAAGTCCGAACTAAAAAAAAAAAAAAAAGAGGGAAATAAAATATGATGAATTGTGAGACACAATTTTGCTTCTGTGAAGCAAAAACTGAGTTGAAGAGAAATAACAGAACAAGTAGTGACACAGTAACTTCAAGTGTTTAATGAAAGCATATACATACGAGCTAGTCAGCTAAACTTCTATTATGGTACAGAAGAGAAATAAGCATTTCTAGAGTAACCTTCATCTTATCTCAATTTAAATCTATGCTTTATAGTTGTTTATAGAGCTGAGAAATTAATACCAACTTTGATAGTTATCTTTTACTTATTTTCAGCATCCTATTTACTCTGTTTGATTCAACAAGATGTATGTTCCCAAACAAAAAAAGTCAGAAATAATTCTACTCACTCTGATTCCAGTAACCATGAATACATTGGTGCTAAGCTCACTGTATGTGCTGGACAAAATGACAACAAAGGGGAGAAGGTATATAAGAAGAAATATATTTATAGCAGAACAGTTCAACAGTAGAAAAAGTAAGAATAAACTCAGTGATATGTATTTGTTTAAAATAATCTATGGCTATGTCATCAAGATTTATTTATTAAGTTCCTATTAACCAGATGATGATTCTAGTTGGTGTTACCTGTAATGTTTTACAATACTCTGTAACGATCTTCTTTGGTTAACAAAAAAACATGGTCCATAGATATAATTATTACATACATTATGCAGCTTACTGAGATCAGTATAAATAGAGGCAAATGTCACTTAATTCAAAGCAGTTCTGTTATAAAAGCAGCGTTAAAATATCCTGCAAAATTACTATGAAAAAATTAGTCCTAGTTCATTCACCCAAACAGACAACACATGTATTCATGCTTGTAACTTCATTAGTGTCGGAAATAAGTATTGTACTCCTTTCTTGGGTCTTGTGTGCATTTGTGAATCAATACAACTGTGAGAATGTAGGCTAGATTCCATTCCAACTCTTATGACATTAATCAAATAAATGACTGAATCGAATGTCATCCTTCTAATACTTAGACATCCAGACTGTTCAATTCAAGGCAATATTAGACATCCAGACTGTTTCAATAACCATCAAATATCTCAGGCTTCTTATCCTAGCAGCTTCAAGTGCCTGCCCTTAGATTAAAGAATAATCTTCTGGAGGTTTCTACTGCTACCAAAGATAGATTGGACAGAAAACTTTAACTAACTTTTAAATAGTTGAAATTGAGAGGAGTCTCTCTTAGATTGTCATCCTGTAAGATGTTCCACAATAGTTTATCATTATATATTAATAATATATTATTATCATTATAATTCAAGCTATTGGGGAGATGGACTGTAGGCTGTGCCTTTAAAGGCTCGGAATCCAAATCCATCACAAAACCAGTATATATGAACTAGGTGGCAAAAAAAAGAGACAGTTTGACATGCTGGCATTTGAATTGATTAAGTAAATTTAATATTAAAGAGAAAAAATTCTGCAAGTTTATCCTTAGAGGCTGCAAATCCAGAATATATTTTTGTACAAGAATTATTTAGAGTAGAAGCTTAGAAGCTGTGTTTTGTGGAATAAAAATATGAAGGGAAAAACAAGCACAATGAAGTCTAAACAAGACTCTTGGATTTCCAATTTGAGCAAGCCAAAAGAGTTCTTACCTTTGCAGTCAAGATAGATCACACAATGAGACAAATCTGTTTCTTTGTATATCAGTGTTTGGCCATGCTCACTGAAGTATCTATCATTGCCATTCCATTTTGCAACTAATGATCCCCTTCTAGAAATATGTGCTCCCAGAGATGGATGACAGTTGGCTCCAGAGTTGGAAATTTGGCATCTTAAAGTCAAAAAGTCATGACAGAGTGCCTGATGCCCATCATAGATATTGGGGAACAGCAGTCACATAGGTGATAAGCAACATATTGTTGCCTCATTGAAGAACATGGTGCTAATTACAGTAATTTGAAGAAGCAAATGTCTTCACTCAGAATGAGTTAAAGTATATACTGCAAAGTGAATGATTTTATGCACAGCAATTTCCTCAAGATGAGATATTTTGATACTTAGTGAGAGAAAATATTGGATGCAACCCCTGCAGCTTGTCAGCAAGAACTGCTACGGTAATTTATCTTTTTAAGACAATAAAGTTTATGTTGTTTTTATGGTAGATTATACTTTGCATGTGACAATGTTTCTTTATTTCAGTTCTAAAGACCCTGTAGTTCAGCAAAAGCTTTCTGCACGTTTAGTTGCAGGTTAATTTATATTTCAGAATGTAACTGTGGATTCACAAAATACTTAAATCAGCTGCAGTGGAGCAAGAACAGGTTTTGCTCTCTCTGCTACGTGTCTTTGAAGAGCACTGCTGGTACTTAAGCAGCACAATTATTGTCAGGGATATTTCTTTGAGTATGTAAAGAATACTTACGATGGCATCTGAACGCTTCTGATACCATTCTGCTTCTCACAGTTCCAAATACCTTCTCACCAATATTAATGCCTTTACCATCATCTCTAAATTGAAATTAATATTTAAAGTAGGCTTTTGACCTGTCATGGTTGGTCAGACGAGCACCAAGGCAAATGAAACACATTTATGAAGGTTTGAGTGCCTGAGGACCAAAGATTTGAGCCTTTCCACATACATTCAGTAGCTTACCCTGTAGTAACGGTAACAAGTTGATTGTCCCTACACTGTTTGCCATTCCCCACAGCATCATGATATCTGTTTCCAAAAGTATCAACGTACAGACAATATCTTTCACTCGCTACCGTTCGGTATAAACTAGCAAATAGCAACCCAGAAAAGTCACATCTTTTACCTCACAATCTTTTTTCCTTTGCTGGTGATGTGTCGTGTTGCTGTAATGTTTTTGTTAAGACAATAAAGTAGCAAACATCATCTCTTGTAAAAACAAGGCTTCTGACAGACAGAGGGATTGCAGTATGCTTTCTGATATAAATTCAAAAGTTGATGCCAGCATTTTGGGTCAAGGTTGCTGCAGAAGTGGGTTTCACGTGTCAGGGATATGTCAACCCTAGAGAATCGGAAGGAATTTCTTTATAGCTATCTGATATGTTTATTGATGTGATTTTGTGTTTCCACAACACAACAAAGCAGCAGCTTTTCAGGGTGAAAATGGTGTCAGGGAAATTACCATTGCCTTTAAGTCCTTGAGTTGGCTTCTGTGGATTGAAGCTTGCCAAAACCAAAGACTGACCCAGCTGGGAGAAGTGATGGCTTGTTAATGGTTGGCATATATACCTTAATTCTCCTATATAGTCAACTAATCTTTTCCTCCTTCTTTCCAAGTAGTGCTGTTGTTATCCATTATAACTACCAATATCTTTTTCTTAATTTCATTTGTCTTTTTAGTCATCTCTATAGCTTGTATTTTTGGCAGCAGACACTTTAGAGACTGTTTAAAAAAGCCTGTTTTCTTCACAGTTGTTAGACTTCACTGTAACATGCCTCTGGCTCTTTGGTTTTTTATTTTAAAATGATTTTTCATTGCTTTGTGTGAAACATGAGTTATTTCTAGCTCATCCACATAGATGAAAGTTTAGGAAATATGATTTTTTTTTTTCAGACAATATGTTGTTTATTACAATAAGGCCTGGCACTGACAAGTTTGGTTTTCTATTTCGACTACAAATTCACATCAATTTCTCTTAAATACTGCTTCTGAGGACTGGAATAGAGCTTGGTTAAGAACTACATATGTGTGGGAGTTGTCTAGATTTAATCTCAGGGTGAGTCTTAAGTGGCAGTACAGGCAGTATAAGGGTGAGGGAGGCATCCTCTCTGGCTTACAGTGATCCTCCAAGAAATGATGAGCCAGTATAGTTATTTCTGTTCTACATAAAGGGCATTAACACTATGACATAATCACACAGAATCTGGAAGGGACCTCGAGAGATCATCTAGTCCAACCTCTCCGACAGAGCAAGACCACCAGAGCAGTAGGTCATACAGGTGGGTTTTGAATGTCTCCAGAGAAGGAGACTCCACCACCCATCTGGGCAGCCTGTTCCAGTGGTCCCTCTCCCTCTCTTTAAAGTTTATGTTTCTTTGGAACCTCTTATGTTCTAACTTGTGCTCATTGTCCCTTGTCCTATCATTGGACATCATTGAGGAGAGACCGGCTCTATCCTCCTGACATCTGCCCTTTACATATTTGTAACCTTTGAAGAGACTGCCCCTCAGTCTCCTCCAGTAGTGTGGCAGAGGTTTGCCAGTCCACTCATGTTGCAGGCTCTCTCTGTAGGCTACACTTGCTCCATAAGAACAGTAAATAAATGACATTGACAGATGCCTAAGTGTCATCCTTCCTTCATGGATCTCTGTATCCTCAGTCCAGTCATTTACACACAAGCCTTGCAGAGAACTCAGTTGAGATCTAATTTATCCTATGCATGGCCTTCATATACATGCACAAAATACTCGTTTCATATTTCACCTCTCAGAGCCTGTGAGTTAGATTTTCCTTTTGCTTCTGTCAGCCACAGTTTTTAGGCTGATCTTCAAATGCTGGTGGGGAAACATCTTTTTCTATGCCTCTCAAATAATGGCGGTGATTATGTGTGAATGCAGTGCCCGTGGTCCCTTTTGCATTGGCAGAATCAACTGAAGTGCCCTCTAATATGAGTAATTATCTTATCTCTTCTTTCTTCACAAACTGGGTAAATTTGCCTCCTTATATCAGAGTTTAAGTTGCAGTAAAGGCCAATAATGTCATGCAGGATACCAGATTTGGGTCACTTTGGCATTTCCTCTGGATCATTAGGGGACCTAGCTGGAGCCTGTTGGCTGTTGTGAATTCCAATATATCTGTCCTATACACCTAAAGCCAGAGATTAGTTGCCTTAATAAGTGTTATGTATTCCTTTCCTTGAATTGTCCACCTTAATCTTCAGAATTCTTTAGGCACAACTCTAAAATCTGCTTTGTAAAGTTGATCCTTGTTGTTTGTTAATTATGCATTAAGAAACATAATAAACCATCTAGAATAACCTTCTCTTTCAGAGTACCTTTCCTCAGACAAGCAATCAAGAGGACTGTGTCTGCCATTCTGACACCTCATAGGATTTATCAAATTTAGCTATCTATAGTATAGCAGTTTAAATCTGAGCTGATTTTGTAGGTAGTTTTTATACTGAGCAGTGAAAAACAGGCTTTTCTGTGCAGTGATTCATCTCACTCTAAGTATAAAATAGGTCAGATGAATTACACTCTTGGATTAGGGTGAAATGAACCTAAATGAACTTCAGAGACTATTTCAAGGCTCTGATGACAAATTTAGATGATGCAAATGTCATACATCTGCTCCTAAGAAGTGAAAAGTCATGGTCACTTGTTAATTCCTCTGAAGAGTGGCTAACAAACTGTAATAAAGACATGGGCAGAGAGCGCCAATCCAGTCATTAAATCCCCGAAATCACAGGTAACTGGATGGAGCGTAGATTATCTTTGCTTGCAAATGATATATTCCTCAGACAGACATACTTGGGAGATGAACCTGGTCCTCTGGTGCCCTGGTCACTGCTGCTGGGTTTTAGGATGACTAGAGTAACAGCAGGTTGGAGGAAGCAATAATGTTGTTGGCTAACAGCCTCAGCTGAGTCCTATAGATAACGCTATACCTTCCTACCCTTACAACAAGGCACAAAGTATCTTTGTTGCATAGAAGCAGCATATATCTTTCTAAAACAAATTTACAAACTGCAGCAATGTTTGCATTAGCAAACCATTGCTACTGCAAATGTAGCGTTTCCTCTTTATAAACAGTTTTATACTGTAAAAGAGGAAAGGGGAAATATTTCCTTTACCCGTGGGGGAAATGGTGTCCTACTTGTATCTAATGACATCCTCAAAAGTGCAAGCAATAAGAACAATCATTCTGAGGAAAAGAGAGAGATTTTCAGAATTCTACTTTAAATGTCTGAACTTCTACATGTTAAACAGACAGGGTTATCAGGAAGTACCTAGCAGTCACCTTCATTAAATTAGTATCTTCTTCTCGAATTGTGAAGTCAATCATTAGTTATTCTAAATATCTGAGGCCTGATTCTCCAGCAATTATTTTGATGTTGCAGCTTTTTTTCCTGGAATTAGGGACACTGATAGGCACAAAAGAATTGCACTGTGCCAATAAGTGGAAAGTAACAAGATATTCTACTGTAATTTAAGAGAATACTCATGGACTGATTGTTTAACAATCCAAGCTTAATCCATTATTGTATTCTTTAAAAAAAAAAATACTATTTTTTTTCCCCAGCAACTTATTAGAATAAGTTATTCTCCAAACTAGACCTTTTGCAAACATGCCTTCTTATGATCTTTACATGTAGTATGTTTGCATCATTCTACACCCAGTGAGACAGTAATAGTAACTTTGGTTGACATAAGTTGTGTTAGATTTTGCTTAATTCATTGACATCTGTCTCTTTGCTTGATTATGAATATTTCATTTTTAGCCTATCTCCTTAACCATGCCTGTTCATTCCAAAAGTTTGTTTGTATTTTTCTCCTGTTAATTTTTAGAACAACTTCTTTAGACCCTTTGGCATGTGCAAATTAAAATGTGTGTTGTAGTTCCTGAATAACAAGGTCAGGCTGGGTCAGCTGCACAAGTCAGCTGCACATTGTGAGACTGGTAGCCCACTTGTCAGTGCAGACTCTCAGTGGCCTACTGAGGGACTCACTTGAGCTTTGCTAAAAGCAGTATCTCTAAAGGAACATGATAAAACTTCATCCTGAATGTCAGCATAGGTACCTGCCTCCCAAAAAGGGTCAAAAGCTTCATCTAATTTCTTTGACACCCTTCAATTTCTTACTGAAAAAATGTGGTCTTTTTAGAATCAGTCATTGCTGGAAGGAAACCTTCAAGCTCTTTGTTATGTAGCAATTATTCGCACTATAGGCAATTGCATGGAGCAAGTTTTTATATTTTCCTTCAACGGTATTTTAGATGTATGAGTTTACTTCAGTTGCTAACATAGGATTAGTTATGAAAAATTATTCTGATTGCCCTTTGAATTAAACTATCTATTTGTTGAACATTCGCTATCATCACAATTAAAATATATATCATACTAATGATAATTATTTTACGGTTGGATAAGCGGTTGAAGAGCTAAATCTTTAATTTTATATATTCAAATACATGCCATATAACTTCTGGTCAATGATTTCCACTTGGTAAGAGATCAAGTGGCCAGAAGAAGAAAGATAAGCTCAATTTGGCCCATCTGTTCTGCAGAATAAGGAAATGAACCATTTTAATGAACACAGCATGCAAAATTAAAAATATGTTTCTCCATGGAGCTTGAGAGACTCTTTTCTTTTTCTTGCGTTTTTATTCCCAGAACTTTTGACATAGAATAATTAAGTTATAATCAAACTGACGAAATCATGGTTAGATGCATCAACTTGGGAATTCACTGCTTTCAAAGGCAAGTTGGAAATGGTATGTCTCATGTACACACTTCACCATCATTAACATTTACTAGGGATGCTTTAGTTTATATGCACATCATCAAGCCACCTTATCGCCTTGCTCAAATAAATTTAGAAACTCTATTAGATTTACTATTACATTGTGGGGTTTTTTTCCCAAAAGTCTATATTAGCTACAGTTTTACTTTCATTTCCTCTCCCTGTGATAACAGCAGGGCCTGTTATATGTTATCTAAGTGTTGCATTTTCCTTGATGATATTTATCTCTTTTTGTACAAATAGTATTATGTCTAGAGAGCCATAATAGCTTGAACTATAAATATACAATAATATCGCCTGAAATTTTCATGTTTGACATTGAGTGATACAAAATTCTCTTTTAGCTTTTTTTATTCCTTCCAATAGGAAATGACACAAGAAGGTCTTTTTTAAAAATATAAGTGTGTGAGGATTTTTTATTCAGTTAGCAATCTATTTTTATTTCATAAGTTTGGTTTGTACTCTTTTATTTGAGAGTATAGGAACTTTTGATGATGTTACTGATCCAAAAGCCTCTTTTAAATAGCTTCTAAAGAATGAATTTTCCTGCCTGTTTGAACGATTTTGCAGATTTTCAAACCAGAGTACTATTTATGGTAGCCAAATGATTCCAGATAGACAGTGATACCCTAAACATATTACAAAGTTATCCATTAAAAAAAGTCTTTCATGAGCGAAACTGACAGGAGTGTTTTTTAAATATAGATAGATAGATAAATAGATACATAGATAGATTAGATAGATAGATACCTCCAATGTCCTAAAATCCTCTGAATCAAAAGCCATTCATGTTATATTTTTTTCATCAAAGAAAGCCATATTGATAGACCTTCATAGATGTCTCAGGAGAGGATGGCCATTGAAGTAGGGTTAGGGAGGACAGAAATGAATCATTTCAGTATTATCAGAAATACCATTGTTTTGTAAGGAATTTGTCTCTTTACAACCTTAATGATTTGCAAAGAGGTGGCTATACCAATTACTAGAACTGAATGAATGCCTAGAAATAGAATAGGTCAAAGAGTCTTCCCAGAAAAAGCAACTGGACTGAC
Organism: Urocolius indicus; assembly: GCA_013401255.1. Classification (NCBI taxonomy): domain Eukaryota; kingdom Metazoa; phylum Chordata; class Aves; order Coliiformes; family Coliidae; genus Urocolius; species Urocolius indicus. The sequence continues at coordinate 367,817 of WBNH01010359.1, forward strand.
TGCCAACGTGGTAAATTGAAATGTCAATGAATTATTCAACAAAATTCTTCTTTTTCATCTCTTTGTGGTACTTCTCGTTTCCCCTGATAATAAGCAAAGTTCTTATAGACATTTATACTGCAGTAGCTTCCAGGAAGCAAAAGTTTGTTATACTTTGCATTTACAAGTCGAAGAAAACATAGTTACTATGCAGAGAGCTGCTCATGTTTACATTCAGTCACTGCATGTAGCAGTAGACAAAGTATTGAGAACTGAAAAGCAAAATTGCAGCTAAGTGAGCCAAGGGTCTAGGCCTGATTTTGAGACTGAGCATTTAAAGGGAGATAAAATGAAATACCTATTTTATGACAAAACTTGTTTCTGCAGTGACTTAGAGAGCATAGATTAGGAGACATTTCTGCAAGTAGGAGATACTACCCAGAATCTTGTGAATTCTCTCAGAGATATGACCAAAGGAGGACATATTCTTATCTATAGAGAATTTAAAAATACATTTATGTATCTTAGGCTCCACAATTGAAGACTTGAACAAAAAATAAGAGTGCAAATACGTAAGCCAAACTTGGATTTTGATACTAAACATCAAGGATCTAGGTAACTCACGAGAAAGGAGAATATAATTTGAGATTAAGGGAAAGACAAAAATTGCACTGTTTAAGGGTAGAGCTGCAAAGCTACTACTAGATTAAATGGAAATGGGCTAGTCAAATTACACATTAAATGTCTATATTTTATTAATATAATAAATTATTAAACATAAGTTTTATTATTCCTTATTTGTATAGCCAATATAGTATGTGCAATCTTCCAAGACTATCAGAAATATATTGCTCTACCTAGGAATATAAAACCTCTAACTTGATATTGCAACTGGATCTATGCTCAAAACTCCTGAAATGAAAATATTACACAAACCCTTTGTTGCAAAAAAAAATTTAAAAAAATCTGTTGGTAGCCTCAGTGGGGTCTTGAGATGTTACTAGGCAGAAGATATATGCAAAGAAAAGAAAGTTAAGACCATTTAGGAAACTGTGACATTTAAAGTACATATTCTTAGAGCTTCTCTTCATCTTTGCCATTTTAAAAAAAGTTTATTCTTTGTTTATTAATTCCCCATTCTTTTAAGGAGTACTGGCTTTTCAGCACTCGAATTGAAAAAAACGGCAATTTACTTACTTTCTCTGGTTTTGTAAGAAATCTAAATAAAAATCACATCTAAAATGGAGCTTTATTTCTCCTTTTTTTTTTTTTTTTTGTTTTAAATATCACTGTTTAAATGGTAATCTATTAGATCCATCAATAAAAACAATATCTAGATTATTTTACCAGAAAATACTATCTTACTGTTCTGCTTGCTCTGCTGAATGATATTAGAAATAGTTATTACCTCTGCTTTGCCACTTGTATTAGTGCCATATTTCAGTATGTTACTTTGACAGACCCATTAAGCTACATGAGCATATCAGAGAGCATTGCACCTTCTGCTGCATTTTATTACTATGAATTCATAGAAAATGCTTCATTTGCCAGTTAGAACTGACAAAAAGAAAACATTTTACAGTTTTAAAAACCTGACTCTCTGACTGAGCCTTAGATAACAATGCCAAGCATAATATCTTGACATAAATATAGAGCAATGATGAAATTATTATTTTATTTCTTCACAGTTTCTTTTTCAGATTTCAGAGTTTAATGAATCATTTTAATACTTGAAGCATTTTGCCATTACAAACGTACCTATGCAGATCTCTTGAAGGCTTTGCAGCTATTGGTTTTGTAAATAAATTATCAGTGTGGGTTAATGGCATCAGTTTTGGTCACTATCTTGTTTTATTTTAACCAAAATTGTACTTTGAGATTTGCATTTCCTGAGAGATTTTTTCAGTTTTTTTCCTCAAACAGACAATTTTATGTCATTGCAAGGAATTCAAGTTTTCAGGTGACACCCACACAACATTATTTCTGTGATAACTTAGCACTTTGCAGCTCAATGTATTTGTTCACAATATTTGTATTCTATTTAAATATTCTATCTCCTATAACACAGAAAATCTTACATATTCTTTAACTTATGATGAAGCAAATCAGGAATTTTCCATTTAAGATTGAAAAAATCCCCAAAGCAGTCCTATATCGCTGAAAGCAAAGACATAGCTAATTCTAACTGACATAAAATCTAAATTAAGTAATATACCAGAAATAAACATTATCAAAACAGATAGGAATCATATTAGCCAACTGAGCATTTCCCCAATTACAACATAAGAATTGAAGGTCTAGGTGAGTTCAGTATTTGCTGAATGTGCGTAGAGTGCAGTTTACAAAAGAAACATTCCAAAGTCATCCATTTTGATGTGCAGGCTTGGAGAATAGTTCTATTTGTCACTGTCATACACTCATTGCTCAAATAAGAGTGGTGCTCACATCACAGCAATAGTGCCAGGAGATCCTGAATAAAACTTTGTAGAACCTTTGCTGTATGAGTGTTATAATGTAAGGTATATGAATATGCATTGGCAACATGAATTCAATAGAAGGTTGTTGAGACCTCTGCTACAGAGACATTAGAGGGTCAATTGTGCAATTTAAGTTGGTGTAATTCTTTGAATTCAAGGCTACAGAGACCATTTGAGTTTTCCGTTAAGATACTTTGATAAGATCATTAGTCAAGGAAAATTATTGCATTTCAAACCTGAACCATTAGAAGAGACATTGCACTGTATTCTTGTAGTGTGATGGTTTCAATATTGTTTTCACAGTAAAATAAAATGAACAGAAAATTAAAAACCCTGAGCATGACCTTTGAATAGTAGTATAAGCAAAGACAGAAAACCAAATGACAGTACATTGATTAGTACATCAGGAATCAGAGGAAATGTTAGCTGGTTGAAAGAAAGAATCAGAGAAAGATAATATCCCCTGCAAAAGCTGACTAAAGAAACTGATGGCCATGAAAGGAGAGAAAAAAACCATAACCATTAATAAGAATCAAGAATTAGAATCGAGAAATCATGGAATTGACAAGCGTCACAAAAATCTTCTGATCTCAACTTCATACCTGAAAATGAAGACTAGGTCTCTCTGAACAGATATTTGTTTTGCTGCTTCTTAAAGATATCTGTTAGTGGAGATTGCCTTATCTTCCCAGATGATCAACTACAGTAAGTAGTTTTTATAAATTTTGTTCATTTCTAAACTGAATCTTTTTGTTTGTTATTTAAGATCATTTCTTCTCCTCTACTCTCCATTCAGGAAGCAGATTTTTGTTTATTTCAAAAATATTAGTATGTTCTCTGATAGTAGTCTTTTCTTCATCAGGCTAAATAACCTCTGCAAATCCTACTTTTTTCAAAAGGTCATTATTTCTAGGTTTTGTTATTCTGATCTTTGTTGGTGTGCTCTGATTGATCAACATTTTTCCTGACTTACAGTACCTGAGTCTGGACCTGTTCCTTTGTTAGTGGTAAGGTTAACTTCATCAATATGAAAGATATGCAGAAAATTAAGAAATGCTCATTTTTCTACACATAAAAGTATGGCTACTTAACAGTTGAAATATATTTTTACAAAAAGCTTAGATAATTTCAAATATATTCCATGTGCACATAAATGTGGCTTTGAAATGCACTTAGGGTTAGAACTAATAACTGATATTTTCAGATTTCAGAAAAATTACTTATTTAAGGGTTGTTTTTTTCTTCAATCCTTTCAAACCTTTCATTTTTCATTGTTATGAGTCTTCAAGAGAAACATGAAATTGTACACACCTTACTATCTAACCATGGATCTGTTCCAACCACTTCAACTAATAATTGGACTGCTACAAGAAACAAGTGTTATATCTAATATATCTCATCCTGCTTTCTGTAATTTTGCATGCTTTGGAAAGGAAGTGAATTGCTAGGTGACAAATTTACCTCTGGTAAATACATACTTGTTAGAAAAGTCCAGGAAATAGCTCTAAAATTTCAGTAGGCACTAACAAAACTATGTGAATGGACAGTGCACAACACATCAAAGCTGACAATGTCTTTTGGCAATGTTCAATTGAACAGCTCATACATATAACCTTATTAAAAACTAATTGCAACCACATAAAGACTTGGTGTTTTTGTAGAGAGCTCTATAAAAATGCTATTTAGTGTGCACCACTACTTAAGAAGGTGAAGAAATTACTAAAGTGCCTAAAAGATTAAATGGAATGGAAAATAGTGACATTCTCACTGCCTGAATAAAAATAGATGCATGAACCATACAAACTTTGAATCTGCTCCTCAAAAATGGATGAATCAGAAGAAGGAAAACAAATCTAAATATTAAGACTATCTATTTAAAGATGCCAAAAAGAGAACTTGCACTAGAGAGAACAATCCATGATAGAAATAATCTAGGCAATGAATTGTGCTGAGATGTTAAATAAGAAAACTTTGCTCACAGTCTCCTTAAGTAAAGAAGGAGACAACAAAAAGAAAGCAAAAGAACAATTGAAAGCAAAGCCATACTCACCCAAGACAAATACCTGATAGTCCCCGACTATTTCCAAAAGATAGGACACAGCAACTTTTCCAAGCTCCCAACAATTGAGAGTGCATTTCACACAGGACCCACCTAAACAGTGCAAAAAGACTATAGATTTCCCCTTTGTCTCCTTGTTTTCCAGAAAAAAAACCAATCAAACAAGTCACAACATTATGGAGATGTCCATCCAGCCCAGGGATCTCAGTGGTAGATCAGTTCGTTGTGAGCAGCTGCCTTACTATCCATTAGTAAGTAGTACTAATCATAGATACTGTGACAATAAAAAGTTGATATAAAAATAATAAGAAAATGCAAACTGAGCAAATAAACACATGTAGATACTGACAACACTCAGGTTGCTAATACTATTAGAAATGAGATAAATCTCAGTAGCATGATTGGGTGGGTTTAGTATATATTACTGTATTATTGTTTTCCTGGCATAAGAAGACTATTATAAGAAATGGATATTGTTGCTGTTGCAGGCAACACTACGTGGTGGTTCAGACTGATCTCCCAGCTCTCCGACAGTCGAGGGAAAGGATCACTGCACACATGGTGTGGATGGTTGCTCTATCTCCGTCTCTGTCTCCGTCCTCGTCTCCGTCTCTGTCTCTGTCTCTGTCTCCCACTTATTGTTTATGTTATGCCCTTATATCTGCTGGCATAAGCACCTCCTCTATCTCTGCCCCGTGCCAGACCTCTCACCTCCTCTTCACCCCTCGCGTTACAATCCGAGATCTTCCGGATGCCTGCTACAGGATATATTACAAAATACATCATTTTTGTATGTATTGTGAAAAACTTAAAGCTGGGTTAATAAAATGGTAAGAATCACTGTTTTAAATATCTAGATAATATGAACTTCAGAGACCTATTTTCTCCAGCAAGCTGTTGCTTAAATCTGTTTCTTTACATTTTGATCCCACTCATTTCATACCTGTCTAGTGAATAATGCAGCAATGTTTGGTTAACAGTCACTGTTGCAGATGATGCCATGCCTGAAGGTGGAACCACATATGGAAATTTCATTACAACTTAAGAAACGAAACTGTCAATTTAGATTATGATACTATGAAAAAAAATATGTTTCATGTGATGCTAAAATTCTGGCATAGTGGCAAAATTTTAAAAGCAAGGGAATGCTGTGATAAGGCTTTAAAAAACTGCTTTATCATTTTCCTGGATACTAGCAGCAGGAATAGCCCTGTGCACTCTCAGAGAAAGAGTACATTTTGTCACTATGCATGCTGCATTTCCCATAAAAATTAAATAGTAAGTTGCTTTAATAAATATTTTTCCTTTGTTGTTGTCATTGCCTCGTGTCTCTTAAAAGAAGTGTAAGCTGAAATATTCAATTCCTGATATAATAGCACTGCACACTTCTTCCTAGCTGATGAGTAAATTTTCATCATAGTATAAGCACAGACAAATCCATTTTTCACGTGATGTGCTTGCCTTGTACATTTTTACAACTTCCTCCACTATCTAGTAACTCGTTACTTTTGAGAAGCTTTAGGAATAGAATGGATGCATTCTTGTGCTACCTGCTTCTGCAGAGGGGTTGGATTAGATGATCTTTAAAGGTCCCTTCCAACCCCTACCATTATATGATTCTATGATCCTATGCATAGTCATATTTCCTTAGGAAACATCAAGACAATATTGTCACACCTACCTTTGCCATTAATCTGACACTGAGTTTTGCAATACCTGTGGTTCCTAAGCATGACAAAGCACATAACAATGCACATCTCCAAGCCTGCAGTCTAACTTGCTCTTGTATATCTAGCTTCCCAGATCACTCTGCAGGGGTCAGTGGAAGACCTCTGTCTTGTAGCATAGTAGCTAGATTTCCTCCAGCCAGCACCAGTCAAAAGTACTTGTCCTGCACCCAATATTGTTCATGTGTTTCACATGAAACAACTATGCAAAGATGGATTGGTTATGTTGATCTGTACATCCACGGGCTAAGGAAATCTCTAAACTGACACAATATAGCTTGCATGCTCCTCCAAGTAGTCACAAGGACAACAAAAAAAAAAACCTCTATGCATGTCTGGAAGAGCTTAAAATAATAGGCTTAGTACTCTTAATTGACATATATGCTACAACAGGCTTACATAAAAGGTTTTTTAAAAATACTAAGCTCTTTTTTTCTCCCAATTTTTCTATGTTACATAATGTCTCATGTTGCTTGAAGTAGGTTTCATTAGTAAAACATGTAAAGATCATCGTATTTCCATTGGGAAGTTTCAACTCTGTCTTGCAAGTTGCCCAATACTTGAAATAAGCTTCTTGTTCATAGTTCTAGTACTGAGATGTAGTAATTAAGTTACATCCCAAAATGCACCATAGCAATAATTTAGGGTATTTCTGGCTTTAGGTGCCTGTATGCTAATTGTAGGAACAAATTTATTCACAGCAAATTAAGGCAAACAGGAAGGCCTTCAGCTGAAATACTGTGAAGAATGTTTGCTAAAGTTGAAATGGATTAAAAACCTTCAGAAAGAATTTGTACTTGCAAGTTACATAAAACATGTTTCAGAATTTAAACATAAACAGATAATTCTATTTTTAAAATACCTAGGGAGTACTAACTGAGAGTCATGCATGCTAAATCTTGAAAAAACTCTGCTACTTTAAATGCTTTAAGCTTTGTTAGCACAACTGGCAGAGTGTGAACACAAAAAGAACAACACAAAAGTCTGCTAAAATGTTTAACTGTATTTTTTCATGACCCATAAAAGAGTGTCTTCTTGTGCTTCATTTTGTACAGGTGCATCCACAGTTTTAACTTTCATCTTTTGGATGGGCATCTTATTCAATACACTGTTATAAAACTGTAGTTGAAACATAGGTATTGCTCATATTAGAAAAGTCTCCACTTAGAGAGTTGTACAATTATATTCTCAACTTTGACAGTACCTAACTCTCATTTCAAAACCTGGAAATTAGATAACTATGTAATAAGAAGACTATTGATGCTTGGTACCTCATTCATAGATGAACAGCAGATATAGAGATTTCAACGTCATGACAACAATCTGGTAATTGTTAGCATTGTGTAAGTTCAACAAGTATTACCTCCTGTTGGACTGAAAGCATTTCAGAACAAAATGAGATAAGTCTCTCACTTTGAGTTTTATTTCCTTTTGGTAAGTACCTGTCAAAGTCATGCCATCCATGGTTATGGGACTACTTGGTGAAGAGGCTACAAATCTGAAATATGTACTTCCATCATTTAAACACAAGGATACAGGAGTCTTCCTTTCACTCAGCCAAAGAATAGGGTCTTAACAGTCCATGGAACAGAGGCTTTACATCAAGCTAGCTTTGTGATGCAGCCCAGCAGTGGGACACAGGCTTGTGATGGGGCTGCCCTGTGCACTGGGCAGTGTAGGAGGGGCTCACACCTTCTGGCTTCCACTTTTGCTTCCTGGGAAATGCAGTGCAGTGCTGTGTGTTTCAAATTCAGCTGATGAAGAAAGAGAGGATTAGCTTCCCTTTCGACTCAACTTCTTTTCCTTCCTTTTTCAACACTGGTATCTATTCCTCAGATTGGTGAAACTGGACAAAGAAACTTAAGGGGAAATAAAAAGACTGCATGGCTGAGTCTTTGCACTAAATTCTAGGAAATAGGAGTCATTTAACACTTCTTTATGGGCAGGCTAAGGCAATCGATGTGTCTCTGAGGATTGCTATCTGCTTATGTGAAACATATTCACTCTGTGTTTGTTGACCTAATGATTCATACACTAGTTTTAATCAGACTCTTCAGAATATCCAGTTTCCTGATTCTAAAAAAAAAAATCTCAACTTTGAATATCCCTCCTAGAGGTACAATTTCTCTGTGAAATCTGGAATGTTTCTGCTCTAGCAAAATTTGCAGAAATAAAGCCCAAAGGATATGCTACCATAGAACACATAGCTCACTTTTAGGCAATGACGTTTTGGCTATTTACAACACAATATATCCCTAAGCTCCTTTGTACTTTGAAAGTGTACTAAGAATAGGTATCATAGGATGGTATGTAAGCTCCCATTTCTTGCTCTCCTGGCATGCCTGAGTCTTCACGGTTTCTAGAAGTAAGTCAGTGTAGTTGTTTTGACTTCAGTACCACATTTAGAAGAACAAGCTCACATATGGTTAATTCTGAAATACTTTTGTAAAATGAATGCAATTAAAAAGAGTTTTATTAAATGACTGTCCAGTTTGCTTCTGAATGTGTTCACCCTTCTGAGTTTTAGTTACGTTACTTTTCAGAGAGTTATTTTAAGCCTTCCTGATTTATTGAAATAGCAATTTGTACATTGTACAAGCTGTTTATAGATTTCAGCTGCTAAAAGATTGTTAGCGATTAGAATCTATTTTGCCTTCAGGTATGTCTGTCAAAGACTGATCTGCAAATGAAAAAATAATTACATACCATTTCAGATTATGTTTTGATACCCACTACAACCAAAACAGGCGTTTTCTTAAGGAGAGAATAAGAAAACCCACTTTGTTCCAGTGGAAGGAGCAGAGTCATTTATGCTTACATGAAAAAAACCTGAAATCAGGATTGAAAGTGCTCACTGTGAAGAGCAAGGGATATTATATCCAAGAAACAGAAAGGATTTGATTTGTCATCCTCCCCTTTCAGATCCAGACTAAGTGAAATACCTATAGCATTTCAGAAGAGGATTACTGCATCTAATCACTTGTCCTCACAGATAGTTGAGCAGATGTATGTTATAACTACAGAGGGGTGAGAAACAAGAAAGCAGAAGGTAAACCTGAACTCTGGGGGGCAATACCTGTAGGCAACTTCTCTATTCTCCTGTTCCTTACCTAAAGAGCATGTGTACCACAGCTGAATTTAGGAGAGCTCTTCAGCTCTAACATCACAGGAGCAGAGTCTCTCTCACAAGCAGCTCTGTTTTACTCATAGTTTCCTATAGTTAGAGTATTCATTCATTAAAAATGCAGAGAGGAGAAGAAAAGTGAGACTTTTTTTTCATGAATGTTTAGGTTTTTTTGTATCTATTTTACCCGATTTCTTAAATCTACCTGGTTTATCAAAGGTAGGGCTGGTAAAAGAATGAAGAAAAATCAGAATTCATCTCTCAGCCTGTAAGAAATTTTTGATTTTTGCAAATCTGTTTCTTAGGGAAAAAAAAAATGAACTGGATTGTTGAATTATAAAGTGGGTTAAAAACTCTCTGAACTGCTAAGTGTGGTCCCAAGTGCAATCAGTGACTACTTACAAGCTGAATCCTCAGAGGTCACCACTGGAGCCTATCTCATTCATCATCTTCATTAGCAATGTGTAAAGGAGTTGTGGTGACTCAAATAAGCAAGTTTGTGGGCTCCATCAAAATGGGGGGAGTGGTAGGTATCCCAGAGCACATGGTCACCATTCAGAGGGACCCCAACAAGCTGGAGAAACGAGCTGACAGAAAATTCATGCAGCTTGCAGCTCAGCAAGCTATAAAGGTAAAGCTATATCCAGGATTGGATCTTGTTTACTGTTGCATCTCATAGACCAGGAAAGTTTATCACAATGAAGTAAATACCAAGGAGGGGATAGGGGAATGGCAGGAGAAGGAAATCAGCTCCCTTTTGGAAAAATCTATAAGCAGCAATAGTAACTTTGGATTATGAAAAGAGCAGTGTGGAAAATTATTATATTAACCAAATTATTGGCATAAATTGACTTAAATTATGTTAATTTGGCATAATTTTATCTCTTTACATAAATGGAGATGTATGATGAGCTATTTTTTACTAGTGATAATGAACAACAGCTTACAGGACAGAATGGAAAGATGGGTCTAGTTGTGCAGAGATAAATCTGAAAATCAGAAGTCTCATCACAGACTCACAAGTTAAATATTTTCATAAATGTTTTGAAACAACTCAGATGGAAAATACTGTATACACATAAAATAATATTGTTAATATTATTATGCTTTGTATAAATGTTTCTAGCAATAAAGGAAGAGGAGGAACACAATCCTGCTACCTCATAAAATTTACATTAAACGGAATTACCTATGATCAGAATCTTTTAAGAGAATCTCATTAAGGATCAGCTATCCTTCAAGCTATATAAAACGATTAGTAACCACAGGGAATTGGTAGAGACAGGATGTATTCAGATGTGTCCTGGTACATGATGTCACAAATGGGTATATTCAATAACAGAAATGGAGAGCAGACTAATAAAGGTATAAGAAGGATAAAATGCAGCTGTACCAGTAGGTTGTGGTTAGCTGTTATCAGTTTCCAGAAACTGTTGAATCTTTCCAGTACCAGTCAGTCTATATATAGATGTAATTTTCATTGTATTGAAAAGTAGAATGCTTTTCTAGTCTCTCATGTTCTTAAGACTGCAGTGCTGTCTACCATAGTCTCCAGTGGCCACAGACTATCAGTGCTTGTTGTTATAGCATGTAGACCACTTTAGTCCTTTTCATTTATGAGACATTACGATGTGAGAATCTGGTCTGTGATCATAGTATTTTAGGATGTCACTGTTTTCTCTGGGATGAAGTTTTAAGACATTCTAAACATCCACATTTCAGAATTTAGGCCGTTTCAGGCTATTTTTCTGTGCTGCCTACCTAGGCTAAATAACTGTGTCCTGTGGAAATTCTAAATAAAGAGAAGCTTTCATCTCATGCAAGCTTTAAACTAGTCAGGTGTTATCTATTTTACATTATTGTCTGAATTTCTTTCACGATATTAGAGATGCTTGGAAACAAGGAGAAAATGTGAAGTTACAGAGGTTACAGTATCATCTGTAAGTAAGTTACAGAGAAGAGAAAATACTTTTTATTATACAACCTTTCCAAATCAATGAATTACAGGAATACTATCACTGACTAGTCATATATTAATTTCTAATTAAAGGTTTTGTTGACTGTGTTTACATACTTTTCTAGTGTTTTTTGGAAGTGTATAAGCAAATCAAGATTTGTATTGGCTCACACTCAAGATTTATTTAATCACAGAAAAGCTTTTTTTTGGTGGTTAAAAAAATTCATTTAAGTGAAAGTCAATTATGGTTTATAAAAGTTAGGTACATGAAAGAGGCAATGCTACTCATGGTATAAAATCACAGCCATAATAAGGAATCGGGAACTATATGTTATGAAAAACTAATTACTAATTAGGTGGAAAGAGCTGACTCATTAAGTGTTGTGGGTTTTTTTTGTTTGTTTGGTTTTTATTTCTTCCATATCAGTATAATTTTAAGACTAGAAATGAAATTAATTTATGTGCAAAGTCATGTACTGGATTAACTTAAAGGAGTGCCAAAGTTTTGTAGATTTAATTACCAGTTACATGTTTTTCTTGCTATTTTTTTGCCAGCTACATCCAAGTTAAATGTTAACCATTAAGTTAATTAACCATTAACTAACCATTAACTTAATTAAGTGATAAGAAGCCCCTTCTCCTATTTCTGAAATTAATTTGTGTTCAGACCCAAAGCTCATGAATGCTAAGGAGAAGACTTCAGTGCATTGTTCCAGCACTCACTGAAACATGACCAGGCTAGGTTATATCTGGTACATTCCTGGATACAAAAAGGAGCAGGAGGGGAAAATGCTCCTGGCCTGTCCTGGGTCTCCTTTGACCAATTTAGATGCATTTAAAGTGGGCTCACTTTCTGAAGTCACTTTCTCTTTCCTGCTCCTGTTCCTGCAAAAGCCAGCAGCAGATGAGCCCCAAGCTTGGAGAGTGGATGCTACTAGCTCTACTCTGCAGTGCTTAGGAAAATTTGGTAACAAGAAAGAAAACTGTGCATCCTTTTACAAGGTAGAGTTCCTCATCAGTGTGAATAAACGAGTATTGGATACACTAATCTATGATTTGCTATAGCTTGCACCTGAATGATGTTCTTGATGCTCATTTTGAGTCTGCATCATTTCTATGAATGGTTTTAGAAGACTCCATTCTGATTTGTGCTGCTAAATTTGATAGGCTAATCTTTAGCTACAAAATAACCTTTTCTGGTTTTGGATAAAAATAATATACATTCTACTGCCTGAAGGAAGATGTTTTCCTCTCCTATTTGGTACTTGACATTGTTCCTTCTGAAATTTGTGTGCTCTGATTTCTTCAATAATTCATTTATATGCCATGGTGGGGTTTTTTCGTTGCTGTTTTGATTTTGCTTCACTCTCAGTTCTTCAAATTATGCTTACCAAAATATGACAAAGTACATTTTTAAAGCAGAGGAAGCAGTGGTGAACACACAAATCCTTTAAAATACAATCTGCTGGGTAGAAGAGTAATACTTGTGATTGGTATGAGACCTAGGCATGCTTTTGATCTCTCTGTAGACAGAAATTCCCCTACAAGATTTGCACTGGCTTTGCATTTTAATTTCATGAGTTTTAAAATGATTGCGTATTTTTGATAACTTAAAAAGGAAATTATTTAGTGGGTACGTGCAGCTATTTCATCCTCATATTCTTTTTTGTGCTTTGACTATTCTAAATATTTGCAGAACATTTAGTTTTGATATTGGCAGTGTAACAAACCCAGTGAGTTGAACTGTGTCTGACTGATCACTGTGTAGTTTATCCTCTATACTCAGTATTTAGCATCCATTTTTCATTTAGAAAGACATTATAAATTCCATTCAACTTGTACTTAACTTGTATTAAGCATTTAGATTATAATCATGCAGCACACAGGATGGAAAAGTATGTTGCATATTTTATATCTGTTTGTGACAGTTTCTTGTAGACTATGAGCTCTCAAAAGAGCAGGACTGCAAGTAGAGAAGTGGTCACTTGGAAACGGGTTGCTTACTTCTGGCCGTATTCTTAACCACTTGATCTCTCCAGTGTGCCTTTATTCCCTTCCAAAACACAAAATATTCTATAGCTCCCTTGGCATAGCTGGAAAAAGAATTACAGTGATGAGGAAAAGATGATGCCTACAGCATGAAGTAAAGCTATATATTGTCTCCTATTTGTCTATACACCAGAATCACATCCAGGACTGAAAATGCAAAAATACACAAAAGAAGAAATTAGGCAAGCTTGTGAGTTATGGATGCTCACGTGAGTTTCACAGGAAAAGAGCTTAACTGGAAAATAAAAATCTGAGGGTATGTCTGATGTACCCTGGAGCACAATGTGTCAGCACAGGGCAAATGGGAGAACACAGTCTGCAGGGAAGCAAGACAAACCCTCTTGTCTTTTAAACGCCTGAAGACAGCATCCAGGATAAGTCATTCCATCACCTTTCCAGGGATGGAAGTGAAGCTGACCAGTCTGTAGTTACCTGGCTCTTCCTTCTTACCCTTTTTGAAGACTGGAGTGATGTTTGCTCTTCTCCAGTCGTCAGGCACCTCTCCTGTTCTCCATAATTTACTGAAGATGATGGAGAGTTGTTTAGCAATGACTTCTGCCAGCTCCCTCAACACCCGTAGGTGCATCCCATCAGGGCCCATGGATTTATGTACATCCAGATCGCTCATCTGATCCTTAACCCGGTCCTTATCAACTAAACAAAAATTCTCCTTTAGTCTGACTTCCTTCACAGATGGGTAATTCTGGTATAGTGAAGTCTGCCCATAAACTCTGACATAACAGGTGAAATGGCCACTAAGGATTAAAACTGTTGCCTGTGAATGATCCCATCATGGATCAGGGAAGTGCCAATAATATTTTTCTTTCTGAAGCCTTGCTTTGACATCATCTGCAACAATTTTACTCTATTCAAGGCATCCCTATACTAGAAAGATGTTGACATATCAAGAGAAAAGAGCAACAGGAACTATTATGGAGCTGGACAGATGGATTAAAAGATGTGTTTTTGTAAAAAGTTATAGGAGGCTGTCTATGTTTGAAGGAGGTTAAAAAGGGAAGAGGTGGATAGCCACTAGGAGCAGAACAATTTGATTGTTTTTAAATTGTGAGTTTCATGTTGAATATTAAGAAAGAAATCCTTGGCATTATTTCTCAGGGAACCTGTAGCAACTTTTCCACTCAGCTGCAGCCCACACTTAGAATTGCACTCATAAATTTTGCAGGAATGTTTTGCATTTGTATCACAGTAAGGATGAAAAATGCTTGCACAACAGAAGACATAATGCTCTAGGCCTCTTCCCACTCTAATTTCTACATAGCAAACAAACAGAAAAATATTAACACTAAATGCTCACTTGAGACAGCCAAATTGTGCTCTCACTAGCACTAGGTCAGTGAAGTCCATGCACACAGTCAAAAACACATTTGACCCATAGTCTGGCATACAAGTAAAGCAATAGTAGTTGAACATTTATACCCCTTAATGAGGTCATATTTAATATGCTGTGAGCATTTCTGGTCACCTTATTACACTAAGATTATTGTAGAATAGAAGTGACAGCAGGAGGCAATCAGTATTGTATAATGCAGAGAGTTAAGCATTTCAGTTTTTTTCCATACATTAGTTAAAGTAGGACTGTGTTAAAAGGAAAAAGGAGAATTGGAGAGGCATTGAGGTACACAAAGCCTGCCTATTTAAATTCCAGTCAGAGATAAGAGCATAAAGCAAAGAAAAGTTTAAAACAAGGAATTAGCTATGATTTCTTTAAAATGTAAGTAGTAAATATGGCTGCAGTCAGTTTGAATTAGATTATTGATGATTTTTCCACCTGTAGTGCAGTAGCATTTTGTTGTTGATGTGCCACTTTCAATTTAAATTGAGGGAATTCTATGGGCTACAAGAGCTGATTAAATTGGAATCTTTTGGAACTCATTCTTAACTCCCAGAAAAAAAATGAGAGGTTTCTGATTTCACCTCCCACTGTTGCCTGCCCCCTTGGATGCAGAAATCTAGAAACATGGTGTATTTGCCATAGACATCATTCACATTCTTTGGCTGAGGACAGAATAAAAAGAGTGAAGCTGTACCCTGAAATCTTCAGCCATGTATTGCCTGTCTTTATCTGTACTAAATCCTAGAGGAGATTTTAAATGTTTTTGTTAATTATAGAATAGTTCTGTAGCAAAAGTGCAATGATTTTTTTTTCCTAACTAGATTTGATTTTAATACTAAATCACTCTCTTTCCATTTATTTTCAATAGTTACCTTTACTTAGGACTACTCCACTGTATCTATGGCTTTTTTTTCTCTTTGTTCCAGCAGATATTCTGATTCACTTCAAGCTGCTATTGATTTTGGTGCAGAACGGTTTCACATCCACTGTTTAAAATGCATTGCGTTCTTAAAAAGTGTGACATCAACAGCTGCCTTTTATTTGCTGCCTATCCTGCAGGTCACTGTATGGAGAGGTTGGAAAACTTCTTGCTATCCTGCAAAGAGAGTATTTAACACCATGATTTGTACCCTTGCAAACTCTATGTTATGAAATGATAGCCTTCTTAAACGCAAAACATTTAACAAATATTCAGATTAGATGCTTAAATTGTTACTCATTTTGGAAAATATTCAAGATTTTAGACTTTCCTTTTAAAACTACATTTGAGCATTTTTAACCTTCAGTTTACCATATCAGTAATATCTATTCATGCAGTTGGCCTCTAAGCACAATATCCAAGTATTTTGCTTCAAATGAATCAAACTGATCTTGTAGCTGCCACCAAATACACTATGCAATAGAAAAGTGGTAGAAGTAAAAGTAATGAAAAGCAGATAAATATACAATTGCACTGTCAATCATTTGTAGTAAACTATTTACATTTAAAAAGAGGAAAGAAATAGAAATGTGTCAATGAGACAGACATGAAAATCAACACTTTAATTAACATAAATATGACATGGTCCAGAACATCTGATTGTGAATTGGATTATTTGAAGATTTAACTACTGAGGTATTTTGTTCTATGTAAGCTAAATATTTAGCCCAACTTAAAAAAAGTATCTAAAATGTAAGTGCTATAATTCACGCTCTAAGCTAAAAATGATGTAAGAGTTATGGCATACATAACTTTTCTTCACGTTGTCATCTTTACGTCTATATTTCCAAGGCTTTCAAAAATAAAGTGAAGTCACATCAATTTTGTGTGAAACATTGAGGCTGAAATGACTTATTTTCCCTGAGAGGAGACACTTTTGAGAAGTACATTTTATGATGACTGTGTAAGATTCTACCTATATTTCATCAGATTTTATGCCTATGACTAGGGCTAATATTATTTCAAAATAGTGAAAAGGTTCTTTCTTATGGTAAAACATTCAAGAGACAAATTGCCACTGTTACTTGTTTGAATATAATAATGCATGAAATCAGATATCTCTTCATTCACAAATATGTACACATTCCTCACTTAGATTCATCAGAAATGCTTTTTTCTTAAACATGAGAGGTTTGTCAGTATCTCATCTTACAGCTACTCCACATGAAATTATATGTTTTGTATATTGCATCAATTACATAGTTTCCAAAAAAATGTATAGATAAAAGGCAGTACATATAGCTAATTGCTCTTCTGAGGCCAATTAAACACTTGAAAGTAGAGTAGCATGGGCTGAGATCAGGCAGCTGTCCCCAGTGACTTGTGTTAAATTTGGGGGGATTGCAATGAAAAGGAAAAATGTCAAGGGAGAAAAAGATAGAAGCAAAAATAGTTGATCTTCTAGCAAAGAAAATTATGAAACAACCATAGTTTTCAGTTATGTGAATGCCTATCTAGCAGTAGCTTTTGTGCTCTGATGTTTTGTGTTAATAAACATGAGCTTTTTTTTCGGCTAAAACAGATTTTCTCATTTTAAGAAGATACTTGGATTAAATAATTGAAAGCAGAGAAGATACTGGAGAATATTCAATTATCCTTTCATTCATAGATTAGTTATTCTTATTAGTCTGGAAAGGCTTGAGATTATTCATTCTGTTTTGTTGTGATATATATTTTCTGTATTTGACCACTAATACTTGATGAGTGTTTTCTGTAATTGAAAACCCTGGTAGTTGTAAAGAAGAATAAAATATGTATAATTTCACTTTTTCTTTTTTTACTTAACACGAAGCTGTTCATACTTTGTAATTCACAAGGGGTAAAATGAACTAAAAATGATCTAAATGTGTCAATGATAACCAACCACTGAAGTTTTGATTTCATATTCCATCTAAACCCATAATCAATCTTTCATTCGTTTCATCAGGCACAATTGTCCTGACATAGCTTAATTCAGCACTGAAGACAAATCACTCGATACCATAATTGGACAAGCTGATCTTGGTAAGTCTACTTCTTCAACAAGATACTTAGTCTGGAGAGTGAAGTCTGGGTTGGCTCCTAATCCAGAAAAGGGCTGGAATCTGTCTGTGCAGTCATCACACTGTATTTATCCATTCACAGTGTTTATGCTAAATTCATCTTTAGCAGACCCTCAAAATGTGATGGCTAGGAATCATCTTGACAGATAGATTAACACTGCTTGACAGCAAGTTATTTTGTCAGTGCCTGGCATAAGGCGTCTGATAGCCCTGTTGCAGAAGACGTGGAAGCTTTTCCCTGTCTGTTTTTACATGCAGGCCTACACAGCCACACAACATGGTCCCCAGCACAGTGGCATCAGTGAAAGGATAGAGTCGAGGAAAGGCCATGACTGATATTGCAAGACCCGTATAACTTGTATTCTTCTTCTCTTCCCCAACTTTTACCTGTTAGAGGTCTCCTATAGAGAATTCCTGTATATGATGACAGTGATTTCCTTGACCTCCATTCCTAACACATCTTGCCCTCAAACATCTTTTGTCAGGGTTATAGATTATAGTTTTTCTATTTGACTGTGTTTTCCTCATAAAGGGTCCTAGACTTATTTACTATTGGTATGCAGCTTTAGCTGGAAGTATTCAGTAAAAGCAAGAATAATATAAATTTTCAGTAATGATCATGAAACAGGTAACTGCTATTCTGGGGACAAGCTGGCTACCAATACAATCAGGGAAGTGGAACATCTTTATTATGAGGAAAGGCTGCGAAATCTGGGGCTGTTTAGCCTAGAAAAGACTAAGGAAGACCTCATTAACACTTAAAAGTATTTGAAGAGTGGATGTCAGGAGGATGGGAGTGACATTTTTTTCTACTGTCCCCAGTGATAGAACTAGGGGTAATGAAGTGTTGTGGTTTTGCCCAGACAGCAATGAAGCACCACAACAGTCTCTCGCTTGGTGCCCCTCATCCACTCCCACCCTCCTTAAGATGGCAGAGGCCTCAGTGAGATGGGAGGGAAAAAAAATTAAGCAAGGTTGTTGTAGATTAACATAAGGACAGGGAGGCCTCACTGCCAATTACGATTCTGGGCAGAACAGACTCCCTCCCACAGCACATGGCCTCCTCTGGCTATAGTCACTGCCTCTGATGAGGGGTCTTTAATGAAGTGAGTCACTGGCCTTGATGTGGGATCTTTAACAAAATGCAAACAAATTGCTGCTTCACCAGTCCTCTCCGTGGGATGTAGAGGAGCCTCTGCTCCAGCACACATCCTCCTCTCTTTCCTCACTGACTTTGGAGTCCTCATGGTTGTTTCTCTTCCCACTCCTTACACCACCACTAGCCAGAAAAAAAGAAAGGCAAAAGAAGGAAGAAACAGGAAGAGCCCTCCTTCTCCAGCTCCTTCTTAAAAAGTGGTCATGGAGGTATCTGGCTCAGCCCCAGAAGTGGGTCTGGCTCAGAGCTGGGGAGAGTTTTGAGCAACTTCTTACAGAAACCATCTTTACAGCCCCTTCCCAATTACCAGAAATAGATTCATGTCAAACCATGACATGGAAATAAGCTGGAACACAAGGAAAAAGATCTTCCTGTGAGAGTGAGGGAACCCTGGCACAGGTTGCCCAGGGAACTTATGGAGTCTTCTCTGGAAGTTTTCAAACCCACCTTGGCATGTTCCTGTGTCACCTGATCAAGGTGAACTTGCTTTAGAGTGGGGTTGTACTAGATGATCTCTAGAGGTCCCTTCCATCCCTAACCATTCTATAATTCTAAGAAAACTGCCTGTATGCATAAGAGTGCGGAGAAAATTTGCAATATAGATGGGAAACATTAATGAAAATCAAATTATGGTAGATAAAAGAAGTGAAGAGAATAGCTAAGATCTAAATTCAACGTGTCACATATCAAATCTCCAGCAGCATCCTGAGAACAATTGCAAACACTTCAAGCTCCTTAGCTCATATATTTTCTAAGTACACAGAATTTAAACCTGACAATAACTTGGACTCATTTGCTACAGTATCACTGACAGATGACATATACATTCCTTCCAGGGGCAGTTTCTGGAGTGCAGGCAATGCAGGCTGCTCACCACAAACAGATTCTGGAGTTAGTCTCCTCAGAAACAGATTAAATTGGTCCCTAATGTAACGTATGTAGCCCTAAGTTCCTGTGACCCTAAAACAGTATTATGATTTTGGGTTTTATTCAGTCCCCATGATACAAAATGCAGTGTCATTTTATTGTAGATTTTCACGAGAAGAATTAAAAATGTGCATTGCTGTGGAAGTATGGCATGAAAGAACATGAGAGTGACTAAGGATTAAATGCTTAACAGGGTGGTGCTGGAGAACTATCTAGAGAAGAAATAAAACCTGATGCAGTTTTCACTAGATATTCATTAGAATCATTATTTCTCTCTGGGAAAGTTCACATAATCCTTTAAACCTCACCATTTTATTTTTGGAGACAATGCCTTAGGTCACAGTAGTGAAGAATCTGTGAGCTAATGACACTGTGTCCAAACTAAAACTACGATTAGCCAGAGAGTTTAGAAGTTCAGTGTACAGTAAACTCTGTTTTACCACTCTAGTTATGATGGCACCACTTATTTTATTGGATGTGATCCACCACTGAAGTATGGAAATCTGGAAAATGGCTATCTACAGATGAATAGTTTCCTCTTCATAGCCTGTGGGGAGAGATAAGCACTTTGGATGTGATTAACTTTGTTCCATAAATAAGGGAGGGAGCGGACAAGAGCTGGCTGTTCAAAGGGGCCACTGCAGCAGCTGAACCAAGCAACCCTGCCTCGGCATCTATGAGAGGAGCTGCAGGCTGGGCAGGCAGGGCTGATTGGATCAGTTTTTGCTAACGGTGTTTTCATGTGGAAGAATCTGTGACTGCTTTAATTGGCATGAAGTTGTCTCTCACCGAATAAGCAATTGTTGAGAAAGAGACAAAGCAAGGAAGTGGAAAAATATAATATTTTTCATTTAGAAAAGTATCATAACTACAAAATTATATAGAGAACAATAACATATTTTCTGTTTGCCACTCACTGCCTCAAAGTAATTTTAACAGCCAAAGGAAATGAGAGAACCAGGAAGATTTACAGTATGTGTTGTTATTCTTGCTGCAGGCAAACAGGCATAACTAATTGGCTTTAGACAGCTCTGAAGGGATTCCTTTTGTAGAAGCACAGGCACACCATATTTCATTTTGTTGTTTTATTTTATTTTATTTCACAGTTATGTGCATTAAAAACAAAAAAAAAAAAAGAAAAAGGAGAAGGCAAGATTTCTAGCATAATTGCATATAACCTTAATTAAAAATTATAATGAACTTTCCCTTCCATAACCTTCTTTCCACAGTTTCTTGGTGGAGGAAAGAAGTAGTAGATGAGAGCTACTTATGAGTGAGATGTACACTTAATGAGATGCCTTCTCCTTTTGGGATAGATTTACTGACATAAGCTTCCATTTTTTAAATCTAAACATCAGGAATCTATCTTCTCTGATTGCTATCATTCCACACTTCAATGGAGTACTCCATGTGAAATATGGGAATACCAACAGGAAGCCCCAAACCTCCTAAACTAAGGGAAAATAAAATAACTGCTTGGATTAATCAAATGTTAACACACGAAAAGCATTAAAACGAGCACATTCCTCATATATAAACGCTTCACAAATATCAATATAGATATTCCTTTGGTCTGTGGTAGCTCCCTACCTTTTCTACAGTCTTGCCTTGCTTTTGACAAGCGCTTCATAAGTTTGTCACATCCATAATCTTTCCTTTCTACCAAAGCAGTTGAACAAGTTTTCCAGCATCACTTTAGGAAAATAAAAGCAGAATTCCAAGGAATCCTGCAGAAAGTATCCCCTCAAAAAATACACAAACACTTTCATGGTCAGGAGACAGCCATGCATTTATCTCACAGTGCAAAGTCAACTGCAATTATTGTAAAGGTCACTAAGTTATCACAGCAAAGGACATAAGGTTACTCTGCCTCTCAATTTCATCATCTTACTAGAAGTGATCATGGAAAACAATGTCAGCATCCTGCTTTCTCAACATGTGCAGTTTCTTCTTGTTTCTAGGTAAATATCTATCCTGCATCTGCTCTTCCTCTCACATCCCACTTTGTAGTTTATTTTTGCTAGCCTACTTCAGGCAGTTCTTTACCAAGCACAGCTTTTGAAACTCTGTAGACCCACAATATCATCTCTGTTTTCTTATTCCAATCATGGTAAATTTTGAAATATACCCATGGATCACTAGTTGGAGAAACTTGTTTATTTGGTGTTCTCTCACAAATCTTTCCTATAGACACAATAGTGGGGAAAGGATAGACTCCTTCCAGATTTGACTGAGATCTCTCTCACAAAACCTAAGAAGGACTATTTAGAAATAATTGTCAGCAAAACCTAGTAAATATTTTACAAAAATTGTCAATGAAAATGCACTGTCTTTAAAAGTTGCAATAATACCAATGAATTAATTTGATCACTGAAACATGAAAATAGGGAAAGTGCAGCATGAAGCATTTTTCAAGACAGGAGTTGCTCCCATTACTTGCATTTCCTCTGGGCACCTGAGACAGATGAATGCCACCTCAGCTAGAGTCTCTTGAAGATGCCTTTGTTTTAACGCCCTGCTAATGATGGCTTTCATAGCTGGACAGTTTCTTTAGCAGATCTGCTGACATCTTAGTTAGGAAATCCTAACCATGAATAACAACATCTGTCCATGAGATTTAAGCTTCTTAAACCAAGCTTCTGTCTTTTCTACAGCTTCCTGCATTTTACAGCTTCCAAGTAACCAGACTATCATTTCATCTTGCATTACACACAAACATCAAAAGTTAGTTTTAGCTGAATCTAAAAGAGGAGCTGTGAACAGGGAAATGTATTATCATCTCAGCTGGATTAATTTTACAGTCTCCTCAGTGCTCTGTCACTTATAACAATGTACATTCAATACTGAGGAGCCCAACATGAGTTGAGTGCTGGATCTTTTAGTGGGGCAAGGAAGTTTTATCCAGCACTCCCCTAATATTGGAAGCTGTTCGATTATTAGCAATAGGTTTGTCATTTCAGACAAAGTGACACCTCTTGACATTTTTCACATAATTTCTCATTTCACATATTTTGTCCTTTCACCAGAGGAATACCTTCAAACTGAGCACACTCTTTTTTGTCACTTGTTCATAGAACCAGCAGCCTCGTCTTTAATCAGTCTTCAACAGAAACCTGAAAAATGTTTTAGGTTAGAAATATACATTGTGGTAGCTCATTGCAAATGGCAAAGTAGTCGATGAGCTACCAGTGGTGGTCATGAAATATGCATGTGGACAATGAGCGCTGAGTGGAAATGTAAGCTATTATGGTCCTTATTTCATTTAGGCTGTTGTAAATCCATAAAGGTTTCTCCAGAATTATCTGGACTTGTAATGTGGGGTAATAGGAGAAAGTACCTTCAATTCCTGTGACTATAAGTGACATCAAAGTGGAGTTTATTACTTCAGTATGAATATCAAGGCATTTGATTTTTTCCCCCTCATGACTAAGATTTAGCGCAAACTAAGCAGAAAAGCTAAAGGGAAATTGTTGATTATATTTTCTTACTGTATAGAAAATACTTTTTACTTCAGGCTTGACTATCTCATTAGTCTGCTGCAGTGTTCAGGACACCACATTTAATCTCCCAGTACAACAAAAGGAGAAAGTACTTTAAAAATGAAAGATGTGTTCAATAAAGACTCTGAGGCAGTTGGTTAAATTAAAATTTAAAGCAATATCAAGTGCAGTAATGCTCAAAGCTACAGGATGATTATGGACTAGAAAGTCTTAAAACAGTTCTAACATTGATTTCACAATTTCTTTATGGCTCTAAGACTGATACTAATATTTTGTATATGTTCCTCTTTATCTCTCAGTTGGCTTCCTCTCTTGTGTGACATCACTTCAAAGAATTTCACTCTCTATCCTTTGATCTCTTGCGAGCAGACCTTCTGGCCTCATTTACTGCTGATGTACTGCAAGTGACACCAAGGTCGCACCAAATCTCAGATCAACCTACTCTCATCATGGAACCACAGTGAAGTTGTGATCTGGTTTTGGTATTTTAAAATTTCCTAGCTATCTCCATCATCATTGATGCTGAATCAATATTTACAGCCTGCATTAGAGAACATTTACTTTGAACGAGGTATCGATACTTCAGGAAAGTTCCTCTGTGTGGATAATTTCTGGTTATAAGGATAAACTTACTTGGCCTTGTTCAGAACTGCTAACAGAGAATATAGTTAAGGCTTAATGAGCTGTGAACAACTCTGGGTATTTTTTAATACTGTGGGAAGACTGCTTAGCTATTGAACAGTTTGTCCATGGGAACTTCACAAAAATCCAGAGCCTCAAAAAGTCTATCAAGGGAAATGGAGACCTGATTGAAGGAAAACATTTTCTTCAATTTGGCCTCCTTTATGGATCTGCCCTTTCCTTTCTGCCTTGTAGGCACAGTGATTGCAGTGAATGATCAGCATGACTGGAAAGGTGGGGAAGTTATAATAAGTGTTCAGATCACCTCAGACTCAGCAGCTGTAACATCTAAATAATTCACAAGTTTGTACAGTCATATATTTTTCTTTCATCTTGGTGTTAATGTAGTTAACAACATAGTGTTTTGTTACAATAGCACTACAGAAACAATTAATTCTGGTTTTGGGTTTTTTTTTTGAGTTTTGGAAATGAGGATTAATTTGTTATGTTGCTGAATATCTCCATACACTTCCATACAGTCTGATCGCACTCATTAATTTTTGGAAGAGGATTGCCTGCTAGTTCTTTTAATTCAGCACTCAACTGGCTAAAATGAAATGACTCAAAGGAGTGAAAAAATGTTAGTTCTTCACCATTGTATCACAAAATGATACCTGTGTGAACAGTGTGAGTAAATTACCATCTGCTCAGCCTATAAGGAGCTAGCTGACAGGAAGGAGCTAACTCACCAGCATTGGGCACAGTTCTTTCAAGTACACTTTTCAGAAGACTATTATTACTTCCATAAGTCAGTAGTAGTTTCGGTTCAGATTACAAAATCATTGTCTGCAATGAAATTTTCATCTTTTGAAGGCAATGAGTCCTTAACACACTTATTTTAGTTCAATTAATATTTACATCATTTTGCCCTATATTCTTTTTCTCATATTCAATTTAATGCTAATTGTTCTAACTCTGAAAACATTCTTTAGTGACACAGTGTTTGCTGACTCAACTAAATATTTTGGTTATATTTGGTACTTTTAGCAAAATCAGTATTTTCTATTAATTATCTAAATCAATAATTGGAACACTAATATTTTGCTGCTATTTGGTTGATGTAATGATAATCATATTTGGTGGATTTACAGAAGTCAGTATTTAATAAATAAGAGCCCTATAGGAACTTTATCTAAACTATGAAATGAATAATAAATGTTTTCAAATAGAGACTTTTCAGCATATGGCCTTCTGAATCATTTATCATTTAGGTCCCTTCAGTAAGTCTTTTCATATTTAATGCATTAAGTTGGAGTATTTATTGCATTTGTGAAAAGAACAAAGAAAGAGATCCAAGAGAAAAATCAAATAGGGTTTGGATGAAAAGAAAACCAAATATTTTAGGTCATACCTAGAACTAGCTAGGGATAGACTGTGCCTTTAGGTAAAACCTTACATAAAACCCATTCTTAGGCAAAGGATTAAGTTCTACATTCACATCTGAAACATCACTTCTTCAGCACTCCCTTGCTTTGTAGAGCAAATATTTGAAGAAGACCTTTAGAATTAATAGTGCACTTTTTCCCTATCACGGGCAGCAAAAAATTCAACCCTACCTACTTGCTACCTGTCTCCTCCCTGCCCCTGGCCTAAAGGAGATGCTGAGGGCATACCAGTACATCCTGGGGCTCCTCTGATCCTCCATCCTCCTCCTGGGCCGTTCTGCCAGGATTGTGCAAGTGCATTTCAAAAGAGTTTCAAAAGGGCTACTTGTTTATAAACTGGATGGGCCATCTGGCTCCAAATGATAACCATGTATGAATTATTGCACTGAAAAAGCAGTGTTTTCTTCAAGTGGTACCTTCACCAAAATCTTCAAGGAGGCTTGACATATAGTCACAGCTGGGGTTGTCTAGCAGAAAATAGATATTTGGGCCATTTAGCACTCATGCAGAGGTCCATTGGGACTGTTGCAGGTTCTTCCCTCAACCCTTCTAGCCTGTCTGTGCCTTGCTCTGCTCCTGAAGGACAGCTGGCAAAGCCTACCTGGTACCTGGTACTTGTGCCTGAGGAATAAGTGGGTGGTTCCATGCCTGACCAAGAACCAGCTGGGCATCTCTGAGGCTGAAGTCAAACTGTACGAGGTGCTGGTAAAGATCAGCATTCAGGTTTGCAAAACACTTCATGGGGATAGGGTGATTACAAGAGGAGGTGAAGGCTGCACTCCATATAACAGACTTGGATAAGATACCTATGACAGTGCTTAACCTGAAGAAAATGTAAATATTATTGAGAGCTGAAAAGCACTGACATTTGTTGTCTACCTTTCTTGGGACAGAAAGGCAACTAGCAACTTGCATTAATAAGTTATTTTATTTAAAAAAAAAAAAAGAAAAAAGTACAAGCAGGTACCAAAACAAGATCAGTGCTCCAAAACAAAAATTAATTTTTTTTTTCATTTAAATGAAAATTATTGATCACTGTTTTTTGCACCCTGCAAGCAAATACATGCTGTAAAAGCCAGGAATTGTCTGTAACACAGGTCTTCTGGATGACTTTGCATTGTTAAATTGACATCTTAGTTGTAAAGATTAATGTTGCCAATGTACACAAGTTATTCTCCATCTGTAGCACACAGATTAGCATTTATTATTAGCAGCACTCTGCTTGTTTATTTTGCTGCATTAACTGTATGTCTGAAAACTACGTTCATGCTATGGTTATTGCTAACAAGATTACGATCTGTTTAAATGGCCTGATCTAGGCTGCACAAGGCAAATGAAGTACACCACAGTTTGATGTAGGTCCCACTATGATAGAGGGCCTGGTTGGCATTTCAGCTTGTATTTACACAAGGCAGTAGGACATCGCTGTGGATGAGAAAGCTCACTGCTTCCCCTCCAATGAATCATATAGAAACTATGGGAAAACAGCAGCTCAGTTTTCCGTTCTCAGTCTTGAATTTGAAATATTTCTTTAATACAGCACAGAAGAGTCCAGGACCACAGGAGAGTCTTAGCATTATGGCTCTAAAGCAGAGGAGATGCTTCCCAGTGGGTCAGAAAAGGGTATGGATGTTAACAGTGACTGAGATTTCTGACATATACAATGTCTGAAGTCATTAGCCTTTGCTCTCTAGTTTGTGTACTGGTACAGTCCTGTAATACTAATATTCCCATGCACAGAAGCACAAGTGCTGATTTAGACATTGCATATTCTGACAAGCATCGAGACAGGTGGAAGTCAAGTGTCCCAAAGTGCAGCACCCTGGGGTCCTCTTGACTGATCCAGACCTTTCTGTTTTCTGTGTATATACACCAAATGGCATATGTGGCTGAAATTCATAAAAGGCTTAAAATGAATGATTTATTTCTCAGTAACCTGACTACAATACAATGATCACTCAGTAAATATCTAGAAGTAGAGAATTCCTTACATTAATTTGATAATTTCATTATGATTAGCTAATAAATCACTATATCCAAGTGTTAATAATATCTATTTGCAACAGATTCTTTTCATTGGTTCTGTGGCTCTCCTACAACAGTGTTTTAATTAAACACCCTGGATGCATGCTATAGAAATAGATTTCAGACATCATTGAAATTCACAGAGATTCCTTTGAACTTTTGCTTTGAATTTCAATAAAATTTACAAACCCTTAAGATCTTTCCCACTTCTGACCAGCTACAATACCGATACTGTAGGTTTCCCTCTCATTGTCAAAGTAAGCAATTATGCAGAATGCATGCCTTTGAGGATAATCTGGTTTTGGATTCCTAATTGGTGTATATTCATAGACAGGAAAATGAATATTATTTTACGTCTATTCTAAAGAAAGCAAATTATTTAAACTGATCTAATGAAATTCAACAAGGGCAAGTGTACAGTCTCACATCTGGGAAAGAATAATCCCACATACCAGTACAGGTTGGGGAACGAAATCCTAGAGAGTAGTGTAGGGGAAAGCGACCTGGGGGTCCTCCTGGTGGACAGCAGGATGAGCATGGGCCAGCAATGTGCCCTTGTGGAGAAGAAGGCCAGTGGCATCCTGGGATGCTGGAGAGAGTTCAGCACAGGACCAACAAGATAATGAAGGGAGTGGAGCATCTCCCTTATGATGAAAGGCTGAGGGAGCTGAGGCTCTTTAGCTTGGAGAAGCTAAATGTTTACAAATATGTAAAGGGTGGATGTCAGGAGGATGGAGCCAGGCTCTTCTCAATGATGTCCTATGATAGGACAAGGGGCAATAGGTATCAGCTGGAACACAAGAGGTTCCAAAAAAATACAAGGAAGAATTTCTTCACTGTGAGGGTGACAGAGCACTGGAACAGGCTGCCCAGATGGGTTGTTGAGTCTCCTTCTCCGGAGACATTCAAACCTGACCAGGATGAGTTCCTGTGTGACTTACTCTAGGTGGTCCTGCTCTGTCAGAGGGGTTGGACTAGATCATCTTTTGAGGTCCCTTCTAACCTTTAAGATTCTGTGATTCTGTGATGGTTTGCGAAGAAAGCAAATACAGATTTCCATGTTTTACTGTCTGTGACAGAAACTAATGTAATCTCTATGCCTCCTTAATTGCTCTTTTATAAGGAAAATATTAAGGGGGAAAAAAGAAAAGATTTTTCCCTCTCAATCTTACATCCATCTCTAAAGTTTAAAATTATCTCAAATGAGTGGAAATGTAGAAATTATCTTTTCTTTTCTGGTCTTCAGACATTAGACCCCATGCAATTATATTGGTTTGGAGTTTCTCTTATTGAAAACATTGGTAGGCCAGAGCAAACCCAAAGGAAAAGTGGAAACATTTTTTTTAGTCCTACTGCTTGGCCAAGATCAGTCTAAATTGTTGCAAATGGCTCTGCAGTTTAGCTGCAATGTTCTGAAGCAAACAATTGCTTAGATGTTTGCTTAATTAAATACTCACTTTACTTATCCCACAAAGTGACACCTGCTTTCTGGACTGTGTTGAACCAAGGTCTGAAATTTCTACAGTTTTAGAGGAATCATCCTCCCCACGTGCCTCTCATCTTCTCCCTTCCCCCCTCCCCCCCCCCAATATATAAGCTCTCAAATTCTAACTAGTACTCTTAACACACATAAATGTGGGTTTTTTTTCTTAACAGAAAATGCAACTATTCTTTTCTATTTCAGTTAGCAGAGAGTGCAGAGGCAAGAATCACATAATATTCTCTAAGAAGCATCATATAGAGTTAAACACAGCTGTTTATGACCAAGGAGTAATTTCAAAATCCCTGGATTCTCCCCTAGACTGTAGGAAGAATACAGTCTAACAGCCGGAGATTACAATAGTGAAGTGCAACAAAGCCTATTACATAGAGAGTGAGAAGCCTGTAACATCTTTGTAGTCATATTCTGATATGAAGGAAACTATCTTGTGTGAAAACTCTTCCTTTTCAT
This sequence comes from Urocolius indicus, assembly GCA_013401255.1. Taxonomy (NCBI): domain Eukaryota; kingdom Metazoa; phylum Chordata; class Aves; order Coliiformes; family Coliidae; genus Urocolius; species Urocolius indicus. The sequence continues at coordinate 397,189 of WBNH01010359.1, forward strand.
TTTTTCTCAGGACTATGAGAAATGAACCACCAAGGTTTCAGTCATGCTAGAATAAGTTTTTACTGCTCCTGCCTGCTAGACCAACCTGACTGGCCTTATGCCAAGGAATGCAGTTCCTCTGGAAATTGCAGTTTTCAAGGAGTGGAAAACTCTCTATCTCACGTGCAGCCTTATAATCTGGTTGAAACCCACTCCATTGGCAGTTTAAGGTACAAAACACTTTATTTTGATACTGCTCCAATGGCAGTAATAATTTCAAGCCAAAACAAAGTTACACCCATGCCATCTCGTGTTCAACAGAGAGTGGTAAGGAAAAGGGACTGTGCTTCCAACAGATTTTCAGTCACCATCACTTCAGATGTGAATAACTCTACAAGTTTACTCTGAGTTCATAAAAGATTTTTTTTTCCTTGTGTTGCCATCAAGCAGCAACTTTATACAATGTCCTGGGTGAGACATGCAAACCCAGTTGCTCAGTACAGAAAGTCTCCTACAAAATCTACAGGGCTTTGGGGAATTTACTTAAAGGTGCAAATAATGAAGGCAGAGGTTGGAAAAAAAAACTGAAAGAGCTTAAAGGAGAGGAAGAAGAAGGATGCTAAGTCAGTAATGAAGGTGACATTTGCTATTTTATACTAACGAAGTACAAAAATGCTGCAGAGAAGATGGTGAGGAATAATTCAAAGAAAACAATCAGTAAGGAATTTACACTGAAACAAACAGGAAGTAGAGAAAGCTGGCAAGGCAAGCTGTTGAATGCCATCCTGGGAGAGGACAAAATACGTGAGATGACTACTAAATCCAGGAAATGCAAAGGGATGAAAATGACAAGTCCCTGCCAACTCAGTTTGCAATGTCACTTGCATACATTCTCTCATTTTGGTTTCCTAAAGTGCAAGTTGCATTTTACCTGATTATTTCCTGTCACATAGAGAATTTTATTTGACTCATGCAAACAGCACCCATTTTATGTGTCTTCTAGGATTCTATATTTTTTTATTACAAGAATATGAATTTTGGCTGCTTGCAGTTTGTTATCAAGCTTCATATGACCCTGGGTTGGATCATATGTGTTAAGACCACCAGCACTACAGTACATGTGTTGTTACACCTGGAAGTTAAATAGAGGTCAACAAGGGACAAAATGCTATTGTCACCTTAGTACTCCATTTGGAGTTCTGTGTTCAACTCCAGGCTTCCCAGGAAAGACAAGAGCTTATGAGGTTAGAGACCCATTGGGCAAGCTTGACACCCATAAATCCATGAGTTCTGATGGGATATACCCACAAGTACTGAAGGAGCTGGGTGATAGTATTACTAAGCCACTTGCCATCATTTTGGAACAATCATGGAGGACTGGCGAAGTCCCTGAGGACTGGAGAAAG